>PVJH01022708.1:0-36210 GCA_004026705.1 Nesogale talazaci
AAGGTAAACACTTTATTTGCGACTGGCTTTCACGCCCCGCATTGACTGCATCATCCGCTTTGGCAGCAGGTTCTGATGCGCAACTCAGGCTAATAACTGTTGTCATCCAATCTCACCTGAGACACCATTTCCATTTCACTGACAGAAACACAGCACACCTCGTCATCACGGCAGATGACACTGCAGAAAGGAATTCCTAGCACAGACAACTAAATAACCCAACTGTCAAAAGAGGAGTTCAGCGACTTCAACAGAAGACTGTTTTAAGAATTAGTGCAATCCTCTCTGGCTCACTTGAGGCTGCTGTCCCCAGAAGGAGGTGCTGGAACTCGGCGTTTTCAAATAGCAGCAACTTCATTATTCCTTGAAAGTCTGGGTTGGTCTTGCCCCCTCTTTTCTCCTCCCCTCTCCCCGTTTCCACCCACCACCTTCTAACATCCTCTGGTGGTGGTGGTGCAGTATCTCAGGTACAAGCCCCCAGCACCACAGCATCCCTTATCAATGTCACTGGTCAGAGAGTGAAACTAGCCCACGGTCACTGTGCTCATGGGCATGTAAGGGCACACGTTCGACCTACTAAATCTTACTTTTTAAAGTACTGTCCCCTGATGAGTTCAAACGACACCAGAAAGAAGAAGGGGGGGAAAAACAAAAACAAGCCTCTCTGCTGTATTTAGGAAGGCTAAGCCAGAAGCATATTTCCTGAACAGCCCTTGCAAGGTTATCACTGGCGTAAATTCTATTTATTTTAAAACTTCTCTATTTGTCAGGGTCCTGGCAGGAAATAAACGGTTCAGCTGAACTGGGGGATGTGAGGAGACTCCAATCAAGTGTTTTTCATTTTAGCCATTCTGACAGGTGTACAGGTATCCTGGCCCGCACAAACAGCTAAGCATTCAACAGTGACATTAGCCTAGGGGTTAGCAGTTCTAAACCTCCCACAGGCAATCTGCTGCTAAAAGGTCGCAGCCTGAATACCCTTCTGCCTGCATACATGCAGTCCTCCTGGGTCCTGTTCAAGCCAACCAACAATTGCAGGAGTGCAGGTTCCTGGGTGGCACACAGAATCCAGCACTTGATGACTAACTTAAAGGGTGATGGTACAGAAGTCACAGAGCAGCATCCTGAAAGAAAAGCCTAGTAATTTCCTTCCATAAAGATGGCCCAAACCAAAACCAAACTCACTGCCACCCATCCAGTCTGTAAGTCCAGGTAAAACTGTCCCTGTGCATTCCTGAGACTTACCAGTGACTTGTCTTTCTCCCATGGAATTACTGGTGGATTTGAACTGCTGACTTTATGGCTCATAGCTCAACACACACTCACTATGCCACCGAGGCTCCCAAAGATAGAGGCTAAGAACAGACTGTGGAACAGTCCCACTCTGTATACATGGATTCCCCATGAATAGGACTCAACTTCACGGCAAAGAGTTTTGCTTTGGGTAATAAGTGGACGGTCATTCAAGGCAAAGTAGCGCATGCATAATGTGCAGGGAGAAAGTAAGATGCTTTGGATATATGCTACTAAGCAGGATTCCAATGGGGAATAGGAGATCTTTATCCAGTGTGACAGAAATCTATTCTATTCCATGAAAAAGGTGCACTCTGCCACACTCTTAAAGTATTGGCAACTCAAACACACCGAGTGGTCCCACAGGGGAATGGCTTGGTGAATGGCCTACTGCTGGCTCTGAAAAGTTTATGGCCAAGGAAATCTTATGGAGGCGTCTACGCTCTCTCACAAGGAGTCACCATGTATTGTAACTGACTAAGTGGCAACCCTTTGTTTTGTGAATGGAGGAGATTTTATTCCTGCTGGATCATAGACATAAATGTGGAAATTATAACAATAAAGGATCTAGAAAGAAGAAGAGGAGAATCATGGCCCAAGAGTGAGATTTCATAAAGAGAATCTAAAGGGGATGGGAATTGATTTCATGAAAATTTGAAACTTCTATTCAATATTGTGTTAGAGGTCCTAGCCTGACACAAGAAAAGGAAATAAAAGGGATTCAGACTGGAAAAGAAGCAAAAATGTCTCCATTTTCAAATAATCTGATCATATCAATGGATTAGCCCAGAGCCACAAAAAGAAATTCTAGAGTTAATAGGGAAATTTAACAACATTGCAAAGTACAAGGTCACCAAACAAAAAAATAAGTCAGGTTTCCATATATATATATATATATATATACATACATATATATATATCAGCAATGAGACATCTGAAAGGGAAATAAAGGAAGCAATTCTGTTTACAACATCATCTATGGAAATATCTAGAAATAAATTGAACCAGGGATGTGAAATACTGATGCAGTGTAAACTGTAAAACATTGCGAAGAGATTAAAGAGGACAAATAAATGAAAAGATGTCTCACGTTTTTAGGCTAGAAGACCTACAATTGTTTAGATGTCAATACTACCCCAAGCAGAATATAGGTGCCACACAATGCCATTCAAATTTCCAAAAGCCTCCTTTCCGGAAATATAAGACCCAATGTCCCACTTTAAATGGAATGGCAGAGACTCAATACAGCAAAAAGCAATATTGAAACAGAAGACCCAAACAGGAGGACTCACACTTTCTGATTTAAAACATATTCCACAGCTCTAGTAATCCAAGCAGCTAGGGCAGATAGAGCCATATGCACATGGACCAAGAAGAAATCCCCTATGACGATGGTCAACTGATTTTTCACCAGGATGCTGAGTACATTTGCAAAGGAGCCCCGGTGGTGTGGCTACTCATTGGGCTGCGACCCACATGGTGAAGAGTTCGAAACCAGCAGCAGCTCTGTGGGACAAGGACGGGACTGTCTGCTCCCGTAAACAGTCCAGTCTGGGAGTGACCAAAAGGGGTCACCGTGAGTCAGCCTTAAGTTGATGTCAGTGAGCAAATGAGTACATTTGAGTGGAAAAGAAGACTCATGAATTAGGGGTGCTGAGAACATTGGGCTTCCACACGTATAAAGACAAAACAGGATCCAAGTCTCACACCACACACAGTAGATATTTCTAAGAAGATTAAGGACTTACATGTACAACCTGAACCTGTGAAGCTCTTAGAAGAAAAAGCAGGGACAAGTCGGCTTCTATTTTAGCAATGAATTAGCTAATACATTAGGAAAAGCATACACACTTAATGACCACCTAAATAAATAAACAGGGCCTCATATAAATTTTTAAAAAATGTGTTCCTCAAAAGACTACCCAAAAAAAATGAAAAGGAAAAACCACTGACTGGGAGATTATATGTGGAAACTGTAGACCCAACAAGTAGCTAATAACCAAAAGAAATATTCAACGTCCACACCAAAAAGACAAGCAACCCCATTATAAAATGGGCAAAAGTCTGGACAGACATTCACCACAGAGGACATTCAAATGGCCCTGAGAAGATGCTCAGTGTCATTCGTCATCGGAGAGAGGCCAATCCCCATCTCACGGAGGGGTGTTATCACTCTCACGAGGGCGAGGGCAGCTAACATTCAACAAGGACTGAAGATGACAAGTGTTGCGAAAGATGTGGGGAGATGGGAAGTCTGACCCCGCGCTCCCGGGCACGCCCAATGGTCCAGCTGTTGTGGAGAACCAGGGGGGTGGCTCCTCAAAAGATGGACAGCAGAATTACCACCTGGCACGGCAGTAGGAGACCAGTAGGAGAAACCAAGACTTGATGCATGCTACTCTGTGGATGGAACGTGAAGACATGGTGCTGGGTGGAATAAGCCAATCGCTGAGGCATGCGCTCATGGGTGGGATAAGGCAAAGGTCCTGACGAGGAGGTTGGGGAGCGGTGACCCAGCAGGAAACGAAAGAAGGGAAAGAGGATGGGGATTGTTGAACGGTGTGAAAATGCTATACTAATTAAAGGGCAGGGTTGCAGACAGTTACCAACATTGTTGTTCAGTTATACACCAGGAGAAGGTTGAATAGGCGAAAGTGGTGTGGCAGATACACTTCTCACAATGACGCAAATAAAAAGCAGCTGCTGAGACTGCTTATGTCTAAACAAAACCCTCGTAGGGCTTGGTCTCTGGGGTTGGAAGGTTAGGGTCACCGTTTCATGGACCATCCCCATGGTTTGATTGAAAAATAATTCTAGGCTGAGCCCCGGTGACATAGTGGTTGTGCGCGGGACAGCGGCCCACTGGGACGGAGGTTCAATTCCAGCAGTGGGGCTGGGCCTCCTACTCCCACCACCGGAGAGCAGTGATGCCAAAAAAAATAATAATAATAATTCTAAAGAACCTGGATCAAAGGGGGAATCGAAAAGCAGAACAGAATGTCAAGGAATCATGGGCTCCCCAGTTCTTGAAACCACACAGGCCAAATGAACCCCTGAAACAATTGTCCTGTGATAGCCTGTAAAATGCAGACCCCCAAATAAAATAAAATGTAAATCCAAATGTCCCCAGAAGACATCTCAGAAGCAGTTGTTGTTAGATGCCACGGCATCTGGCCCGACTCACAGGGAGTATAAGTCGCCTAAGTGGCTGTGGGCCACTTCAAGAGAGAAAACGCATAGACCTTATACCTTTCATGAAAGAGAGTCGCAAGAGGGATCATAGACTTAAATGCCAAATGCAAAACCTAAATCCCCTTGGGTCTGTTGACAAGATTGGAAACCTACACCCCAAGCACAATCCAATTGGGGGTGGGGGGTGGGGAGAGGTAAATTGGACTTCCTTGAAATTAAACAATGTATGCTGAGCAAAACCCCCAAGGAGGAAAGGACAAGCTTGGGAGAAAATGTTGGTAAATAACTGCCTTATATGTAAGATAGGCAGCAAAGACTTAAAACTCAACAGTAAGAAACTAGTACATTTTTTTAAACAGCCAACAGATCTGAGCAGATCACTGAAGAAATACATGAAGGATACCTTATGTCATTAGGAAATTGCGCATTAAAATAATAAAGAAGGACTAATAAGAGAATGACATGACATTCTGGAGCAGTGAAGACTATAGAGAAAGAAAAGATCTGTCCTTTCTTGGTGTTGGGAGGAGGGGTGGTGGTGGTCTTGAAATTGTAGAAGAGGAATGCACAGGTGGGGTGGAGGGCATTTTTAGTGCCATGAAACTGTGGGATACCACCATAACATCATTCATGTGACAAAATCCATAGGACTGTACAATGCAGAGTCAAACCTAACTAAACTCTGGGCTTTCATTAATCTTCCTATAGCAATATAGTCCATCTAATTTAATATCTGCAACACATCAATGCAGGTTGTGAATAATAAAAGAAGCTAGGAGTGAGGGGGCAGAAGAAGTGCATGAGAACTCTGTGTGTGTGTGTGTGTGTGTGTGTGTGTGACAGAGAGAGAGAGAGAGAAGAATTGCTCCCCCCCCCAAAAAAAAAAATCTAACCAAAGTCAATTGCATACTATGGTCTCCAGAGACAATGATGTAAATCTCATTTGGTGAGTAGGGACTGACGGGCGATGGAAGGGGGGTGGTCTTAAAAGCTTGTGAGCAGTCATCCAAGGAACAACTTGGCCTCTCCCCATCCAGAGCAAACAAAGGGAAGACACAGAATCAAAGAGGCAAGGAAATCTTGAGTCCAAAGGATCCATGACCACATTCACCACAGCCTCGACGACCTGAGACATGTCGAACTAGATGGTGCCTGGGTTCCACTGCTCACCTGCTGACAGGGATCACCAGAGGAAGTCTTAGCTGGAATGGGAGAAAAGTGGAGGCTCCGAAGCAGACGAACACATGGCATATTGGTCAAAGAGACTGGTGGAGCCCCCAACGATGGACTGTAGTCACCCTTCAAACCTAGAACTGAACTCATTCCTGTGGTTCTGTTTCCAGCCAAACAATAGACAGACAAATAAGGTAAGCAAAAACATGGGGGTGGGGTGGGGGGGGCTTAAAGTAATCAACCATTTGAGCTCAAAAGGGCACATTTTTCCATGGTTAAAGTTCAGACAGAGACTGTATAGTAATTACATAATCTGGTGTCCGTTTGAGGATTCAGAGTGAAGGGTGCAATCTAGACTATCAATCAGATCATAGTCAATGAGGCCTCTGTGTGGACATGGCCTCCTTCTGAGGATTCTGGGAACTCCGATCTTCCTCCCTGGAGGCGGGAGACGCACTCTCTATGCTAGATATTGCTGTTGACAAGCCACATGGAGAAACACCGATGAAGCCAGAGCCCTGGAGCTAGAGGAGACATATAGAGACCCACACTAGTGCTGAGATGCTTACACTGCCACTGAATCCATAAGACTTTCCACCCACTGGCCTGTGATCTTCCTCTGTAAGAAAGCATTGCATGGTTGCATGCCTCTAAAGAGGAATTTATGAACTAGTATTAGACAGATGGGCTAATATCAGACTTATGGACTTTATCTGGACTGGGCTAGAATGTTTTCTCAATATTCAATTGCTCCTGTATATAAAGTTCTTTCTTATACACATGAGTGTCTATGAACTTGTTTCTCTAGTCTACTCAGACTAACACAGGAAGGATAGGAAAACATGAGGAAATGGAAATGAAAGAACAGAGACAGGGAAAAATGAGTGACATTACATTGATGCTACAACGCAACCAATGACATGAGTAAAAAATGTATCTGACCTGGTAAATGGCAAATAAAGAAAAACAAAAAAAAATTTTTTTTAATGGCAAATGGATTTGCTCGCTGAACCTTCACCCAATCCATAATTAAAAAGGTTTTTTTGTCAGTCTATCCATTTTATTAATCAAAAAGATAAGCTGAAAAATTAGAGAAAGGATACAGGACACATATAGATGATGGAGGACTTTTGCAGGAGACACTTCTACAGGTCAACATGTGATGAGAAAAAAACAGAAAGGCATCAAAGACAGAAATTTCTAGAACTCTGGCTCATGGTTACCTAGTTATCATATATTCTTATGGGTAAGTCAAATTTATGGACATTTTCAATGCAGTATTTTTTTTGGGGGGGGGCATCACTGCTCTCCGGTGGTGGGAGTAGGAGGCCCAGCCCCACTGCTGGAATTGAACCTCCATCCCAGTGGGCCGCAGTCCCGCGCACAACCACTACTGAGCCATCGGGGCTCAGCCCTTCAATGCAGTCTTTGTGGTAACTAGGTGCCTTGGCTGATATTCGGGTCAACATATACTCGAGGATATATGATATACACATTTGTAAAAATTCACTCTTACATGCTTAAGATCTATGCATCTTACTATATGTACATTTTATTTAATTAAAAAAATTCAGCCCCCGAATCTTGTCAACCCCATGTACAACGGTACTGCACCATTGTGAAGGATGAGGTTGGTACTGGCTGAGTTGTTAGAAGTATATTGACAGGCCCTGGGGAGTCACTGTGCAGCATCAGATGCCTGCAAGCTTCCACTGACAGGCAGGCGGAGGCTCTGTTTGCGGCATGCTGGCAAGAATCGAGCCTGGTCTCTGGCATAAAAGCAAGCCTTCTACCCACCACTGCCCCACTTTCTCCACCGAAGAGCACGCCCCAAGTGTCCCCCAGAGTCCGGGCTCTCCGCTCTGTTAATTAGACATGTCCCCCACGCATTTTCTAGGCGCAATCACATTAAACACTGTTCTAACCCGACCCTGCTCACACCCAGTGCATGGCCATGGATCCCAGGTGAGTGGTCAATCTAGACAAGACCTGGGGGCTTATGCATTTGTTACATGTGTTGGTGTGAAAACACACACACACACACACACACACACTCATCACTCAAATTTGTTTCCAGAAATTCAAGTACTCCCGGGGCAGGAAAACCAACAAAAGGGAGCGATGCTCTCAAAGAAGCTTTCATCGTTTTGTCCCCCGTCAACTGTGCCCCACTCCAGATCCATGCAGCATCAATTTCTTGACAAAAGCAGCACACTGATGATCTATAGGAGCTGTGACCTTACTGCTCACTTAGCACCTTGAAAGGGCAACGTGTTGGAAATAATTAGTGAGTGTTCCAAAATCTCAACCAAAGCTACTTAAGGAAAGAACTGTAATTAAATCTTAAGTTCATATCCTAACAGCAAGACCTGTTTAACGCCAATGATCCCAGTCATGAGGGTGCCATTAGTAGGGCATGTGTTTTGCAGCTTTCTATGTTTTAGCTTGCCTCAGAGAGGCCAGCAGCACTTCAATAATCCACGATCCAACGCTGCCCTAGATACACACATTAGCAGCTCTTTTCCCCACAGGAAGGGAATTGGGATCCGAAGACCTAGTTCAAAAGACCTCCTGCTAACCCCCTCTGGAGAGGCAGATCAAGCAGCACAGATGGAGAGCAGAGGCCACATAGATTGTGCTGTTGGGGCAGTCACTCAGAAAAGGCCTGTCAGAGGGGTGAGCCCGGGGGTGTAGTGGTTGTATGTGGGACTGTGGCCCACTGGGTTGGAGGTTCAAATCCAGCAGCAGCTCTCCAGGAGCAAGGCTGGGCCTCCTACTCCCACTAGAGGGCAGTGATGCCCCCCCCCCCAAAAAAAAAAGAGCCTGTCAGAAACAGTGCCCTGAAGAACAGAAGGAGAGACACTCCAGCCCTGGCTATTCACACACCTGCTCTCATTTTCTCCCCAGCACCCCTGGGTCCTTGCCTCACTTGCTTTGCAATGTGCCATTTCAGAGGCCGCTCCTGGATTCTGTTTCTACCGTCTCGGTGAAGCACTCAACGGCGACGGACGAGGCATCCTCATGATTTGGCACTTGGACTATGCCCTTGTCGGGGAGGAATCTCCCGGTCCATGTGCTGGTAAACTGCACTATTCCCTCAGTAGTTCTCGACAGCCACATTTTCCGGCCATAAGCTCCAAGCCCACTGCTGCAGAGTCAATGATGACTCATGCCAACCTGCAGGGCATCTTGATGGGAGCAGACCACCTCAGCTTTCTCCCTTGGAGCAGCTGGTTGGTTTGAACCGCTGACCTTCCAGGTAGCAGCCCGATGCTGTCCCCATTTTGCCACCTCCCTGCCATCGAGTCCACGTCGATGACCTATAGCACAGGGGAGAACTGCTCATGAGGGCTTCAGAAACTGTGGCTCTTTAGCGGAGGAGGAAGCCTCATCTTTCTCCCATAAAGTGGCTGGCGGTCTCACCCAGCAGACCTGGCAGAGAGCAGCCAGTTCAACGCACAACCACAGCCCCAAAATCCCTACCGGGTAGCTCTATGCCTCACGGAGGCTCAAAAGCAAACTCCACGGCCCTGAACAACAAGCGTTTGCATCACCAAAGTAATTTAGACAAAATAGGAGCATAGGCAAGTGTCTCACTCCGCCTGCGGGCTCGCTGTGCCCACAGAAGTCAGCAGTGGCCAGGCTGTGGCAGGCCTGCATTTTACACAACGCTGCTGGGCCAGTGGGCACACCTGCCTCTCATTGAGCACTTGATGGCAGATTGCATGACTTGGTGGGGGACAGGGGGGGAGGGTAGGTAAGTGCACCCCAGGGGTGAAAAAAGATCAAGAAGATTGCTTTCCTGAGTTAACAAGCACTTTCAAATTCTCTTTGCACACGGCCACATACAAATCAAGCCTGTGAATTATGTATGCTGGATCGATCAGAGTTACGGGTGTCAAAGATCTGCTGATTCCGACCTTCTCTAAATGGATTTGACACATACACCCCGGGTACCCCATGCCTTCATTACCACCTCTGTCTGCTGAAGGAGCACTCCAACCAGCCTCTGTAATCATGGAATCATGTCCTGCTTTGAGTTCACTTTTAAACTTGCCAATATCTTTCTGAATAGTACTAGGAAAGTCCTATGGAAGAGTAATTTAAAAAAATTTTTTTAAATTAACTGCTGGCAAGTCAGAAGAAAGCGGGGGGAGAGGGGGCAGTGAAAGTGCTCTAATGTGAGTCCTCATCCCATAAAGCAGCCGAGGTTAAGCTTTGCAGGAGAATCTGGCTTTGAGTCCACTTTCATTTCATAAGCGAAAGCAAAAGCCAAGACCGCGGGGTTGGGCTGACTCACGGCGACCCCCTATGCAGCTGAATAGAACTGTACACCCTAGTGTTGACACTGGCCCGTCCCCCAGAAGGAAAACACCAGGATTTTCTCCCGACCTCTCTCTGGGTAGACTCGAACTGCCAACCAATCGCAGTGACACGATTGCTTTCTTGTTCCATCCCCAATCCCTCGCTGCAAGGGAATCTAAGAGCTGTCTCCTCCATCAACTAGACCAAAATCTTCCTCTACATGGCACCCTCTTCTTCATGGAGCACATGGGCGGGTGTGGATGGGAGTAATGCGCACACTCCTGAACCAAAAGGAGAGCCAGAATTCATCCGTGAAACCAAGAAATGGGGGCGTGGTGCACACACACACCCTCCTCTTTAAATTCGTAAACCATCAAGCCCTGGGGAAGGAGGTCAGGCTTGGTAACAGAGAGGGCCAACGAACAAGAGGAGGGCCCTCCACGGGAAGGAGTGACACAGCGGTGACAATAACGGACACGGCGAATGCAGAAGTGATGCTGAGGATGGCGTGCACTGGGTTTGAATGAATGGAAAAAGACTCCCCTGTACTTAAACATAACAGCAACCATATGGCTTGGGGTCCTTGACTGGCACGAACAGTCAATTGCTCAACTGCTAGCTGGAAGGGTTGTGGTTCAAAACCACCCAGAGGTTGCTAGCAGACAGACGAGGCTCACAAGCCTTGTGGAGCAGTTTTGCTCTGTCCCTGTATACAGGGCCTCCAGGATTTGAGGCAGGCTGGAAGGCAGCCACAGCCAATCTAAAGCACTAGCAAGTGCTGACGTGGTCAAATGCCTCAAGTGTCTGGCATTGATCAGGTTTCTACTGCTTCCAAAAACAAAGTATCATTCTATTCAGAGCATTAATACAACAGAGCCTAGCAGCAAACAGGAACTTTCTTCTCCAACCGTTTAAGACTCACTAAGGAACCTCATATGCTGCCTTAAGGTCTGGCCAGCCCTGCAACAAGCATATAAAAAAACACTCCTGACACTGAATTTGGGATGTGCCTGGTGGTCTCTGCCGATCTCAGAGTGTTTAATCTCATTAGCCATCAGAGACCATGTCTAATCCAATGTTCAGACACGTGTCTACTGTGTGCTTGGGTTCAATAGACATATTTAGCAATGGAGCGGGCATTTGTCCCACAGAGAAATTAGGAATCCCTGAAGAATCCATTAACTAAGTCAGGAATAGAGGAAAAGGAACAAAATTCCACTCGGTCCTAACTACAGAACTCAGAAAGGATCTAACACCAGCCAAACTTCTCAACCCACCAGGAGAGCGGTTCAGCAACTCTCCCAATGCCCCCAAGGACTTCTTTAACAATAAGTTTGCGATTCCTTGAAGGCGCAGTTGACCGAGCACCCACTGCACACTCGTTGTGCTGACTGTTGATGCCCATGGCAATTCAGAGGGCTCAGCGTCCTCACAGAGCCCCAGGTCTACACTACTCATTATCACTTGAAAATACAACCCACGTGCTTCTTGTTTCTTGGTGTCTCAAGTTATCGGCCATATTTCTTCAGTTGTTCATCCCCAAAGCAAGTTCAAAGCGACTTTGACCAACCCTCAATTCTGATTGTTATTGACAGAGGAAAAGGGGAGGTTGCCATCCCCCCAAGCCTGCTGCTGCCTGCTATCCCCTGAGCGAGGGGAAACTAAAACCCTTCATTTTTCCTTCCCACGAGTCCTGCAAGCAGGCATCACCACCCCTTCCCATGGGTGGCACGACTGAGGCTCGTAGAGAAGTCAGCAAAAGCAAGAGTGAGCTTCCAAACTGGCTCCCCCCAGAAAACAAGTGCCGGGAAGGATGTGGAGAAATTGGAGACCCTTGTGCATCGTTGGCGGGACTCTTAAATGGTCTGAATAAAGAGTGCGTTTTCCAAGAAGGAACAGTAACGGAAAGCTGCCCTGAGTGGCCTGTGCGCTGGCCTGCCCTACAGGTTTCAGATTGGCCAGCCGCCATAATTGCTTGGGGCAATTTTGTTAGGTTCGAGCTCCTAGCCAGGAAGGGCTGGTACACCAAGGTGGGCGTTACACCTGGATTGACCCATCTAAGCCAGGTAAATTTGATTCAGCCAATGGGGTTGACTCGTATTGTCAACCACGCCTTCCAAAGGGCCCCTGAAAAGCCAGAGGTTTGGCTCTCTCCCGGCTGCTCCACAATGTAGCACAGACGGGCCGCAGTCCGTACATGACCCTGCAGCGGACTCTGCCAGGCTTGTGTTCCATTTACTGTAAAACCTGAAACTGCTTCTAACTTTCATAAACTCACTTGGATCAGAGCTGAGTCCCGGTGGCGTAATGGTTGAGTGTGGGACTGTGGCCCACAGGCGTGAGGGTTCAAATCCAGCAGTGGCTCTCCAGGAGCAAGGCTGGGTAGCTCCCATGACCACCAGAGGGCAGTGATGGCCCCCCCCCAAAAAATTCACTTGACTCACTTGGATCAGGAACCAGGATTTGGCGTGAATTCTTGCTCACATGAAGCCAAGGATTGAGGTCTCTCTCTCATTAGGAGAGATCTAGCAATTCCTTAAAAGAAACATGTGTCTCTAATCTCTCCTCCTCTTCTCTTCTCTTCTCTTCTCTTCTCTTCTCTTCTCTTCTCTTCTCTTCTCTTCTCTCTCCAGGATCCGTTGGCATTAAAGATGGCCGCTGCCTACCCCTTTCCATGACACACATACATCTGCAGTCACTGCCCTTCAGACTTAGGACCAGAATTCCAAACTTTCCTTTTTTTTCCTTATGCCACTCGTCTCTATTCAGACAGGCTTCTGCTGTTTTGTCTATAGCTTTACAGCTGACCCCAAATCAATCTTGAAATCATGCGAACCTAAGAATTAGCTTCCAGTTCCATGTTGAATCAAAGCTAAAGTGACAAGATTTTAAGCAGGGGTGGGTTTGATTAAAAATTTGGTCTATATGGAGCGACAAAAATTGTGAGAGAATGCAAAAATAGTACTCTAATATATTTATTTTAATTTCAAAATGCCACAGGACATTGTTACATTATTAAAAAGTCAGAGGGACGTCTGGTCACTTTAACCAAAGCAGCACTTCGTTGCATAAGTCTGGGTCTGGGCGCTTTAGAGAATTTGATTGGCACGTACCTCTGCTCATTATTCAGAAACACAATGATTTGCTTGGCATCTATAGAGATGACCACAGGTTTCCAGATGGCCTATGAGATGCAATTTAGTCTCAGACTAAGTGTTACCTTCCCTTGTGACTTCTCTGACACCCACTCTGGTCCACTTACCTCTGGAAACTCAGCACATGCGGAGGCCTGGGCCACCAGAGCCCACACTCACCTCTGTCCAAACATCAGAGTGGACTTGGTCTCCGCCTCATTGAAGACAGAGGGCGAACAGCAGATGACAATGGTGGTTCGACAGTTCCCGCCAAGCGAGTCCTGGAGGATCCGTGTCATCTTACTGTCCCGGTATGGCACATGGGTTTTCTATTAAGAGAGGGGGGGAAAAGTCTCACCCAAAGAAGAAACCCAGAGGCAAATAGGTAGGTGACAGAGATGCACAATTTAGAAACAGGTGTAAATGAGAGATTGGTGCCTTCCCCGGGATCAAAATGCCCACCCTGTGAGCCAGGTTACAGGAAATGGGCATACCATTCACACATTTCAAGGGACGGGCCCTCGTCCCTAGTCACACGTCCATAGTGGGATTGCCTCCGTCCCTTTCCAAATGTAGAATGCATTGATTTAGTAAATGTGACATATTTTTACAACACACACAAACACAAATGGCTGGCATGTGTGGCAGAGAGTGTGAGCCTCAGGATGCTCTCAGAGAATCTTATTGACTAGATGGGAACAGCGTCACTTACAGTCCCTTCTGCCAAGGCAGAGATGACATTCCCCAGAGCAGACAAAGACTTATTGATATTTTTCGCTTCGTCCAGAACAGCTCCCTCAGCCCCAGTCTTGCTGACCTGCCAGCGAGAAGAGACAGCGGTGAGGTGCATGGGAAATGGGGAAATGCAAGTTCATCAGAGAGGGCAGAGGCAGCGTCCGCCTGGAATGCAAGTAAAAATATCAGAGTTAAGTAAGAACCACAGTGACAAATCCGTCCCTCGCGCACCAGGCTGGGGATCTGTTCTCTCTTGTCATTTTCCTCTCAATTAGGTTTTAGGGGAATGGCTGAAATGCCTCAAGTGGCAGAACTTCTGTTGATTCCTCCGGGGACATATATCCAGGGAAACCAGGCTCCCAAAGCATTGTCACTGCAGATAAGAAGCAGTCCCAAGGGAGAGGACTACAGTCTCCACTCAGGAAGGAGCCCAGGGGGAGGTGTTAAGAGTCACAAAGGAGGGAAAGTGTAAATTACAAGTTCCAAATTCAGTTGGCAGGGATGGTGGTCCCAACTCTCTCAGTTCCTTCCCCATTTATTCCCTGTTAAGGATTGAATGCTGTGCCCCCCAGAATATAAGACGAATTCTTGGCCCCTGTACTTGCAGGCACGATTCTGCTTAGAAATAGAGTTGCTTGTTAACACTGAGAAGATGGGACCAGGATTGCTTCTGCTAATGAGGGCATGCCAGCATGGGGCGGGTCCTAAACCTAATTATTTCTGGGTGATTAAAAAAAAGACCAGACTAAAAGGGCAGGGTGTGCTCAAGAGTGAAGGTGAGGAAGGGAAGAAGGAAGAAAATCAGGAAGCCCAGGGAGGAAGTGGGAGACATGATGGGACCTTGCGGGGACTGCGATGGACAACGGACGGGCTGACACAGCATGTCTGTGAATTGTCGCATCTAAAACTGAAGAGCTATCCTGTAAGCCTTCACCTAATTCACAATGAAGATTTATGTATATCTTCACAGAGACACACCAGGAGAAGGCAGATGCTGTGTGAGGACCCCCCATCCCCAACAGCATTTCCCAGTGGGCATCGGAACCATCCAGGGCAGTTGCGAAAACAGACACCTACACTGAGCGGAGAATGTAGTCCTGTCCCTGGGGGCTGCTTCTTATCTGCAGGGCCAACGCATTGGAAGCCTGCTTTCCCTGGGGTGCTGAGTAATTTTTTTTTCTGAAAAGAGGGCAATAGACCAAATGGGTTTTGAGACCCTATGGTCTATAAACCAAGGAACTAAGGGCCCCTGAGAGCTGAGGACATGGCAAAGACTCGGATTTGAACTTTTGCTATCCAGGACTATATGATATTGTGGGTTTGTATAATCATAGCACAAGATAACTAGGACAATGCCGTAATAAGGCAGGGCAGTGGGGAGTTAGGTGGAGTGGGGTCACAATTATATACCAAAGCAAAGATCACAGAGAAGCATGAAAAAGTCAAAAAAAATGCATGTTATTTTATTGAGAATTCATCTTAATTCCTCTATAGCTCCTCCCCTGCTGTGTTATTACGGACAATACCTCTCTAGAAATACAACTATTTACAGACGCTAAGGGGAAGAGGGGTGATCACGGCATGATTCATAGCTCTGCTGACCAGATAAATGATGCTGGGCAAGCAGCTGCTCTCTGAAGAACAAATGGGGGTGGGGGGGTGGGGGTGGAGTGATGTTAAGCCTCAAAAAGATGGATTTCAATTACATGTAAAGAGAAATTCCTATTGATAGAGAGGAATGGGTTTCCAGGGGGAGGAGTTGGCAAATGGGATAGATTCTTATCCTTCTTGGAATCAGGTGTATGGGTTTTCCCCCTCCTGATGGATGAGAGACAATGTAGATGATAGGCAGCAAATACAACAGTCTGCTTAGTGCGTATTTTTCAAGGTGTTTTCACACTTAAGCATTTTTACCTATATGAAATAGGCAAGACAGGCACAAATGTCATCCTTTTACAGACAAGGACACTGTGCTCCTGGGGTGCGAAGGAGCCAGCCCGAGGGAAGAAGGGAATTTAGGGGAGATGGAGACTAAAGCTCTGTGTTCTGTCCTTCTGGATCACCCCGACTCACTGAAGTGGAGACATCTAGGGCAAGTAGACACAAAAAAAGGAACTTTAAAATGCCTCATGCACATCCCCTGCAATTTAACCATCAACATGGGACTAAGAAGGGGACCCCTTGCTGCAAGGTCAGCATTTTGACCTGCAACAGGGCCTCCGCACCCATCTCTGGGCTGCAAAGGCAGAGAGAGATAGCAAGCTAGGGGGCCGTGAAGGGGTCATTCGGGCTCTCTAACTCCATGCATGCAACTGGTACCCCAGTAAAGGCCATCCTGATTATGAACAGTCTAGAACTAATGTTGAACATGCCAGAACAAGCAAATCAACGTTAGAAGAAATATAACCCAAATGAACGGCTCTCAGAAACAAGGCTGGAGAGACTCGGGCTCCCTGTGCTGGACAGGCCATCAGGAGAGATGCATTGTAACATTCTGGTTGGCCAAGCAGGGATCAGGAGCATGAGAGAGGCCCTCGCCAGGTAAGAGGGGCTGACACCCCAGACTGAAAGATGCCAACAATGACCGAGTGCTGGATTCTGCTACACGCACAGGCGAGAGGTGAGTCCGAGCTGAGCGGACAGCAGTGGCTCTTGGCCACTCTGATCAACGCTTTAAGATTCCCAGTCAGAAATGCCAGGGAGTTCTATGCTCATTAAAAAAAAAATGCAAGAGAACAAGGTCAGTATCCATTTCTTACTTGGATGTTCACGGCCATTGGTTGGCAGACAGGCAGCGCAGGACTGTGATAAAGTGAGGATCAGGGAGACAGTGAGGGAGACTGAGTGGGCATCAAGGGCATCAGGGATCCTCAGGGTGAGAGCAGTGATGATAGAGGCCGAGGGTATTGTGAGCATGGACCTGCTCTGTGATGTCATCCCTGGGGATCAGTGGCCCCCAGTCAAGAGTGACAGTCAGGAGCCTCTGTTGGTCTTATGGAGGCAAAGCTAGTTAGGAAACAGGCTGGAGTTTCTGGGAGGCCTATTTGTGTGGCACTGTGAGTTAGGCAAAGGCCTCCTAACTTCAAGGTTGGTAGTTCAAAGCCCACCAGCCACTCTGTTGAAGAAAGAAGAGATTGTCTGGCCCCATAAAGGTTTATACACTGGGGGGAGGGAGCACCACAACGGACTGGGATCATACGACTCATTTTAAAAGCGATTTAACCATGGAAGTATATGATATGTGAATACAACATGAAGAAAACCAGGAGAGGGGGATAAAAAGGAAACTAATTTGACCAGTGGTTACCATAGGTGAGGGAAAGAGTTGTTGCATAGGGAGCATTGAGTCTATTATGACAGTGGTGGCAGAAATATTTGGAAAAGGTTATGCAGGGCTGAGGCCCGGTGGTGTAGTGGTTGTGTGCGGGACTGCGGCCCACTGGGATGGAGGTTCGATTCCAGCTCCCAGGAGCAAAGGCTGGGCCTCCTACTCCCACCACCTGAGGGCAGTGATGCCCCCCCCCCAAAAAAGGAAAAGGTCATGCATAGCGGTGGCTCAACATGAAGAGTATAATCAATGGCACTGAACTATACAAGCAGAAATCGTGCCAGTGGAGAATGTTCTACTGTGTATCTTTTTTTCCCACAACTCACAGAAAAATAAATATATGAATCACAATGACCACAAGGAAGAAGACAATGTTCTAGAGTTGAATATGATGACAACTGTACAACTCTTACGCTATGATAGAATTATTGAGTTTCATGACACGTGGATAAACTGCTAATTTAAAAAGATCGCATTATGAGCAACCCTCTCTGTTGGGTCACGGGGAGTGGGAATGAATTCCGTGGCGGTAGGAAAATGACTCTAGTCAGTGCCTGCAAAGAGTGGGTGCCGGTGCCCGAAAGAAAGCCTTGGTAAACCAGATAAATAGGGCTTGTGGCTAAAGAATCACAACTGGTCTTTATATCTGATGGGCCCACGACCACTCATGTGAGACCCAGTCCACAGCTCTCTCTCACATGAGGGGCCAACTTCCAGAGAGGCAGGAAAGGCCGAGAGACTGCCACGACCCTAATCTTTTATGAGCCAAGCAGACCTGCAGGGGCAGGACCGTCCCAAGCCAAGGACAAAACCCTTTCCTGGCCTTGCAGTGTTGGGGACAACCTAAGAGTCCTCCCTGGTCTGCAGGTTTGTCCCTTTCATATTTGTCCCGCTTCTTTGGCTGGGCTAAGTTCAGACCAACACTTGCTGCCATTGTCGCCAGAGCCAATTACACCTCAGTCAGAGTTAGCATTCAGAGGGCGTGCCTGTGACGAGAATAGGGGGGATTCAGGACCAGTGAAGAGAGAGCAGGAAAACAAAGGTTAAATTTAATAACCTCTTGGCGCAGCATCAGAATCTTTAAAAGCTCTTTAAAGCCAGGGAAGAGGAAGGTACGAAAATTGTACCGTGGCACGCTGAAGGAAATAACAGGGTAAAATTATAGATAATACAAATAAAGAACCAATTACCTTCTCACTCCCAGCCAAATCAACCAGATAGAGCTTCCCACTGAGTTTTTTTTCTGTCTCTACGTTCTCTTGTTTAATATTAATCAGGAAGATACTGTGACTTCTAGAGCTGTGTTCATTCATGTCTGAAAAGCAAAACAGTTTACTGCGAGACAAAGAACACATCATTTAAGTAGCAAGCCCCTTGCTAAAGAGCAAAACAAATTCTGCCCAATGACTCCATGCTTTTTAAAGCACTTTACACAGTATCCGAGACTGCCATTTCCTTTTTAAAATGATGCGTGTTCTGGAAATAAAAGTTTCAAAATGCCTTCGAGCAAAATGGAAATGCATCTAAAATTCTGAGTCCTAAATTGAAGTTAGCCAGTTCTCCAGCTCCACTCACAATCCCATCTGCCAAGATCACCTTCTCACCGTGTGGAGACCCCAGATTCCTCTTCTGGCTCAGCATCTCCCCCTTCACTCATGTTAGGGCACATTGCTGTTCTCCAGGATTAAATAGGCTTCCCTGGGATGGGACACTGGACATACAAATGCTTTTTGGCCCCCTGGCTCTAATGGTGTAGTAGGTTGAGAGAGAGACTGCTCAATCACAAGATATCCAGTTCGAACCAACCAGCCACTCTGCGGGAGAAAGATGAGGCTTCTGCAATGATTGACAATCTCGGAAACCCACAGAGGCGATGGGGTAGAATTCACTCAACAGCAGTGAGGTTTTAGGAGTTTGGGGTTTGGTTTTTTTTTTTTTTGGTCGGGGGGAGCGGGGGGCAGGTGGCACTTGGAGAATGCCCACAAGTCCAACGGAGACTTTAGAGACAGAACCCTTACTAGAAGTCATTTCTGAAAACGACCTTGCCAGAATAAGAAAGAGAGCAATGTTCTACACCAAAATAAAGCCCAAAGCCAAACTCACTGCCATCAAGCGGATTCCACTTCAGAGTGAGCCGAGAGGACAGGGCAGACCTGCCCGGGGAGCTCCTGAGACGGCAGCTCTCTAAGGGGGTAGAAAGCCCCAGCGTCGCTCTCCCGAGAAGCGGCTGGTGGTTTCCGCCGGCTGACCTTGCAGTTCACAGCCCAACGGCAGAACCACGATGCCTCCAGACCCAAAGTGCTATGAGCGCTTCAAAGCCTCATCCAGGACTATGAAAAGTTACACCGAGGTGATGACAATTGTGCCCATGAAAGATGCTGTTAATAGCAGAATAGCAGAATAGCTGTCATGTATGTGTGTATTTTAGGCAGAAAGGAAGTGTAGGGGGACAGTAAGTCTAGATTCACCTGCAAAGTTGCCACATGTGTGGCAGGCTACCCTCTGCTGTATTTATTGGCGCATAGATGGAAAATCACAGCTCAAGATCACAGACTCAAGGGGACTTGAAAAAGTTCACGGAAACCTCTATTACCTTTCAATTCCATTTCCCCACACACTTTTTGAAGCCAGCCTCATAACTCTTTGGTCAGAAGAGAGTGAAAGGGCACGGACCAGGCAACCAGCTAGTCAATGCCCCAGTCGATTCCACCACACAACAAGGAACTGGCTATTCTACCACGTCTAATTAACTCTGCACAGCAGGCTCTCTTGGCGCAGTTCTCAGAACTAGAGAGTTCTTCTTCTGGTTCATGGAAGCCTGCTTCTCTAGGGCTTCAGCATCCTTGATGGACCTACCCATAAATGCCCAACAGAGCACCTGTGCCTCTCTCAAGAGGAAAGCATCCTGCATGGTCCATCTCCCTCTCCTCCAAGCTCGGCTATTTAGTCCCTACTTAGTCGGCTTCTCTTAATAGGAATTCATGTGTCTACAAACCTCGAAAAAAGTCCATTCATTGGACGGACCCTCTGCTGCTCTAATAATGCATGATCTGCTTCAGACTTAGGAAGGGAGCTGACGTGAAGGTGTCTACACTTAGTGTGGCGTGGTGTTTACATGTTCAGGTGCAAGGTCCGCAGTTCAGAACCAGCCACTCCTAGGGAGAAAGATGAGACTTTCTATTCCCATTCAGAGTGACGGTCTCAGAAACCCCCCAGGGGCAGTTCGACCCTGTCCTGTACGGTCGCGATGACTCAGAATTGACTTGGGGGAAGTGAGTTTGGTTTGGATTTGGTCACTGGGGTGTGTGCTATCTACATGTTCGTGACAAAGCTCCCAGATCTGCTTCCTGAGTGTTTCCTGGCTTGTCTGACTTTTTCTTTTCTATAGAGGGCAGAAATATAATCCTTCAGTATGTGCAGACGGCAGACGGAATGTGTTGGTTAGGTTTTTTTTTTTTTTCTAACTTAGACTGTTCATTGAACTGGGCTAAAGTGCATGCATGTCAAAGTCTCTCTCCTTTGGCCTATCCAGGTGGCTGGGCTGCTGGTGGTGCTGTTGGATCAGTTCCACCTCGCCATGACCTCATGGAGAGGGAACCAGAACACTGCCCAGTCCTGCCTCACCCTCACAGTGGCTGGACCTGAGCCCATGGCTGTGGCCAACCTGCCGGTCCACCCCGTGAAGGGCCTTCCTCTTCATGGCTGACCCTCTACTGAGCATGATCCCCTTCCCAGGGACTGGACTCTCCTGATAACTCGTCCCAGGTACGTAAGATGAGATCTCACCAGCCTGGCTTCTAAGAGCCTTTCTGGCTGTGCTTCCTCCAAGACAGATCGATCGGGTCCTTCCTCTAACTGCCCATGGTACTTTCTAGAGTCAAGATGTCTCGGGTGTAGGTGGTCACCCGGATCTGAGGAGTCTCGACATACAATGCAGCCCTCAGAGCACTCTTTGATTTAGAGCGTGTCGCTAAGCCAGACTCCTGGTGGATGCGTCAGAGCCACTGCTGTCTGGGCACGTTCATAGCCACAGCTTCATCCACGTCCCCTGCCACTCCCAGTCGGTAGGCACACGCCTTTATGCCAAGTGACAAGGGCGGACACCCCCATGTTGCTTACTTGTTACGGCCACGTGTCGGTTTGCTTTTCCTTCATCGATGACGTCCATGACCTCTTCGGGGCTTGACACAAACCGCTCAGTGCATCCCTGGAACACAGGCGACAGGTTCACATTAAGGAGAGCAAAAGGCACAGCTATCTAGAAAGCGCTAAACCTTCTCCCATTGCTCTTCAAGGAGAGCAGATCAATCATACAGCTGCGGAGGGGCAGCGCCCACAATCGCCCTTCCTCTCCTAGGCCTGGCATTCTACAAAAGGTCAGAGGAAAGTCAAGATGACGCCAAGAAGCCAAGGCCCGATTTGCTTAGCGTTTTGTTTTGTTTTAGTGTAAATTCATACTTCCCAGCAGTGGGGGGGAGGAGATTAAAAGAGGAAAGTCCATGAGAGAACAGCCCTGGATAGTTTGGCTTGGCCAAGCATCTCCATTTGCTTCACACATTAGGCCCCCACTGGAATTAGACACTTTGAAGTTCTGAGCAGAAGGCTATCAAAGACCTCCCCTAACCACAAAAGAGCCCATTGCATCTCTTTAAATGTGAATGTGAAGTGTTGGTTCACTTCTGCAGCACTGATTGCCTGTTCCCAGACATCTATGCTAAAACCCCAAACTGATGGCCATTCTGTTGATTTTGACTCAGAGTGACCCTGCTCTGTAGAGCTGCCACGGACTGCAATCTCCATGGGAACCAATAACCTCATCTTTCTCCCGAAGAGGGCTGGTGGGTTTGAACTGCCGACCTTTCAGTTATCAACCCAACACTTAACTTGTTATGCCACAAGGCCTCTTTAAAACTATAAAGGATGAGTAAAAGGTCTTTTCTCTTCACAGGATGAATAAGAAACATCTGGGGCATTTAATGTAATACTTGTGAAGGCAAGCGGGAAGGAATCAACTGCATCACCAACCAAGTCTTCTTCGTACCTTTACATATGGGACTCTGTTTTTATCTTCGTGGACAGCCAAGTTTGTCTTCGACACTACAGGCAGGACGAGGGCATGCAAGGAAGCAGAGAGAAGTTAAAAGCCTAAGAGTGGAGGAAATCCAGACAGTTAGGGAAGATATGCACATTCTGATCTCTTGATTATACGCGAGTGGAAGCCTTAGCTGAGTAAAAGCATATGACCCAGAGGCAAGGGAATATCATCTCTAAAAATCATCTCGTTGATTCCTGAAGCAGAAGTGCTATCCACCGCCTCGCTCTCCCCCGAACTTAGTTATAGACCCCCAAAACGACCCCACAGTGAAGTCACTCACCATCAAGTAAGTCCCTTATTTTGTCCAAGTAGATCTCGAAATAGGAAACCTGGTTAAAAACAAATTGTGTTTGACCCGGAAATGTCACCGTGCAGTTTTACAATCTCACAGTCAGGGCTTCTAAACACTTCTCACGCATCTCACGGATCATACAGAAGAGTGAGAAGAGCAGTACGAAGTAAAGGCACAGTCTCTTCAGGGGCAGGGTTCTGATCTGATTCCACTGTGCTGCTCCTGCTTCGGATACAGCTGTTGACTCCCCAACCCCGCCCATCGCAGCACCCATCACACCTGGGGCAGCAGTGCAGGGCCACCTAAACCACGGGCTGGGAAGCCACTTAGCATGGAGTTGACCTTAATGAAGCAGCAAGCATGACAACAAGTCATATACGCAATATCCATTGTGAGCAACTGTCAGAAGTCAGTCAGACTCACTTCAAACTGGACCCCAAGAGGTGCCTCAGCTCCCATGTGTGGGCACGGTCCAGCCATTTACAAAGGAAGTGGGGTTGAGAGGTGAGGGCCCAGTGCTGGGAAAGGCAGGAGCTCAGAAAGAACTGGGGGAGATAGGGTGATGGTGGTCAAGGTTGGGGAGTCCAAGAAGGGCTGGAAACACATTAAAACGAATGTTTGAATTAATGAACAAAAATTAGACTGGCAGTATTGAGGGGTGCCACATTTCAAATACCAGCCCAGCACCGCTTGTCCCAGAATCTCCAACAGCATTTGTCCTTCAATTGCAGAGCCCGGAACCTTAATGCAGTCCTCCCGAATCAGCGTCTTGGAGAAGGACCCCTAGGAATAAACTCTTCAACTTTTTGCCTGCGGATCTTTGAGAGCCACTGTGAACTAGATTCCGTGATCTCAGGAAACTCATTCACACATGACCAAGTCTTAAGCCTCAATTTTCCCATCTGTCAAATGAAGCCAAGAGGCTCTGGATTGTCAAAAATTCCTGCTGGGATTCTGTGCTTAATCTACACCTGCCATGTGCCTCCCAGATTCATTTTCCTCTCCTTTTTGGTCTTCAGTTTCTCTGATATCCCAACAAGGAAACGAATCAAAAAGAGTATCATCAAGCCTGAATGTGTTCTCTCAGGTGAGATCATGTCACTATACTGCAACTGGGGGCCCATGGACGCTTTCCTCACTGCACTCTGCCTCTCATCACCACATGTGTTGCCACCTTCTGCAACCTCTCCTTGGTGCCTGCACCTTTGTGGGACTTTGCTGTCCAATTCCAGACATCTCTCACCAGGCCCTTCCAGCAACCAACTCATCCTGGGTCTGATTCTCATGAAGACGTTTCTGTTATCTTGGAGATTCTTAAATATGTGGACTTCGTCCCAGAAACTGCAGAGCAAAGTCATTGCATCTGCAAAAACAATCGTGGACTAACTAGTTAACAAACATGGCTTTTAGGATTCTGTCTACAGGAAAATTGAGAATTCTAACAGATGAGCTTCTTACCAGAGCAGATGCTGATTCTTTGGTTGGGGTTTCGCTTTGGTTTTGTCCTTTCAAATTATTTATGAGATCAGATTGAAAAACACCACCAACACCAACTAATAGGCCTTGTTTGGTATTAAATAACATGTTCAGAAAGAATGCTCTAAAACCGCTACAAGACTCATTTTACTGGGCAGGTTTTCAATACTGCCTTAATCAAGCCTCATTTTCTTGATGAAGGCTGTCACTACTCAGTTGAAAATACCAAGTCGTCAACAGCTAACTTGCCCACTTAGAATTGTTATTTATGAAGTGAGTGAGCATAGCTACAATTGTACCACAGGAACCTGGACTCTTAAATTCTGCCCTAGAGACATAGAAGGCGATGTGTTTCCCTCCTGTTGTGCCGGGTCTGTTTTTAATCTCAGTAACATTCTGATACAAGACCCTATTTTGAGGGCAGTAATTGGTTTAACGTCTTACTCCAGGATTAGCATGTAAGAGCCCTGCTGTAGTTTAAAAGTATTTTAAAGTATTTAAATGCAAACGCCTTAAAGATGCACTAAGCTCCCAAACCTTGATCCCATCAAAGCATGGAGCTTCTATCTCCTTAGACAAGATGCAGAATTAGGCTTCAGCCAACACAGGAAAATGTAAGAAGAGATTTTTCCAGCTGTAATGTATACTAATGTTAACATGGGTTGTCTTGTTCTTATGCAACTTGGGGAAGGTACCTATCAAAACTAAATTCAAAGGACAACAGCATCATGGGAAATGTACTCCAGGGGTGTGTCAGGTGGGTTACAGTGAGAGGACCTAGGATCTATTTCCATTTCTGCCAGTGATTTGTTATGAAACACTGGTCTTCTAATTTCACTTCCTGGAACCTCATTTCCTTGGCTTGAGGGACTCAGGTCCCAGTGGGAAGAGCCAGCTCTTGGTTGATCTGCGCAAGGTCACACCCTCTGTGCCTCCACTCTGTCTTCCTCTCAACACCCTCACCACAGTCACGGAGGCAGGAACCAGACAGCTAAGGGGTTAGGGATGAGCAAACCCTGCTGGCTGGACTAAAGAGCCCTTCCCTGGGACATTTGGATGAAGAAAGAAGAGAGTTTGGGTCAAGAGATGCCCTGTTGCCTCCAACAGGAGGAAGAAGAGAAAGAAAACAAAGGAGTAGAGAAGTGAGAGTGGGGGGTAAAGGGATTCTCCAGGGATGATGAAAACATTCTGGGATTAGACAGCAGTTGTGGTTCCAAACATTATCAATACAGGAGCTATCACTGGGTTGGAAACTCTAAATGTGCAGATGTATGACATATGAGCACTTTTAAAAAAAACACTTAAAGATAGGAATGAAAAAACAGCCATTGATTTCCTGGTTCTTCACCGTGTCCAGCCTTGCCCTCAGAGCCCATCTTTGAAAAGCCTCTTCCCTTTGCTTAAATGAGTGACTTTCTATTACCCACAAGCACCGGGAGTCCAATACACAGGCCACGTGAGACTTTGCAACTGTGCTCAGAGAACAGAAATGACTCTTTCGATGCAAATTTAAGCTAGGACTGAGAGTGTAGTAATTAAAAAAAAATCAAAATTAAAACCAGCAATAAGGACAGAAATCTCTCCAGGAGCAAGGCTGGGCTTCCTACTCCCACCAGGGCAGTGATGCCACACACACACACACACACACACACACACACGAGGCAAAAATTCTACATAACTACTTTGCATATTATAGAAGCTATATACATTGTGGATGTTTGATAACAACAAGGATATTAAATAGGATATTTTTAAATAATGAGGACAGAAATCAACACAGGTAGAGAAAAGGAGATGCAAGAGGCATTCTCTTATCCAACACTTGCCAGCGGGGGCTCCTCAGAACATCAGGGGCAGGGAAGATAATGACTGAAATGCAGCACCTGTCCCTTTGCAGCAGGTATTCAGCCAAGAGGCTCCTACTTCACTATCGCTCCATAGTCCACTTTCACAACTTAATAAGCTACGAAAACTTTTTCTCCAATATCCCACCTATGAACAATGAATAGCTGTGTTGCATGCAACCCACTTTGGGAAGGGCTGTCCTATCCCAAACAAGGACACATCCCTGTCACCATATCAAAAATCTATGGGGTCAAAGGTAAGATCCAGATAGCTATCAAAAATAGCAGCGTACATGAGGGCTTTGGCTGCAGTACATCACTGAAATCTCTAAAACTCAGCCTGTCCTTAAAAAGTAAACATCACGGCTGAGCCCCGGTGGCGTAGTAGTTGTGCGCGAGACTGCAGCCCACTGGGTTGGAGGTTCAAATCCAGCAGCAAGGCTGGGCCCCCTACTCCCACCACCAGAGGGCAGCGATGCCCCCAAAACAAAAAGTAAAGATCACATTTTTTACCACTGGAGGTGAGGTAAATTCTAAAAGACCATCTTTTACAGCTACTTAAAGGAGAAAAGTCTAGGAAACATGATTTTGGGGCCCCATTTCTTCCGTAAACACTCATCTTACCTTGATGTGAAATTCCAGGTTTTCATCCATTGAATAGATATGATCAAAGATGTCATGTGCAATTCTTGGGATGATTCCCATAAGTTGAGGGTCATGTAGCTTCCCCTGAGACCAGAAAATAGACACACAGGAGGTTTAGAAGCTCTGGGGAATAAGTGGGAGAGAAAATGAATGGGTCACACCCGAGTTTCCCAAACAGAACTCCATGGCACAGGGGCAGATTCCCATGGACTGCCTGCTCCCAGGGAACTCAACTTGACATGCCAACTGACCCACAGCAGGCATGATCACCCATGTGTGCGCCTTCATACCCAGCTGGGAAGAGAGCATGTTCAGTCAGGTTCTGAAATACCACACCCTCCCTCCTGCTGCCACTCAGGACAGCGTGTGCTTGTGTGTGTGTGTGTGTGTGTGTGTGTGTGTGTGTGTGTGTGTGTAGGAAGAGAGCAGAACAGAGAATTCATGGGTAGCTTTAATGGAACTATTGGTTTTTTGTTTTGAATTTTCACAAACTTCCCAAACCAACAACTTCTGTCTCCTACAAGAAAATCACCCTAAGACTGAATAGACATAATTTCATTAGGTTCAAATTGTTGCAGAGCTTGACTGATGGAAATACCTTCATTAGCATTTTACTAACAAGCAAAAAAAAAATCAGTTCCCCTTTCTTTCTAAAATGTTTAACTCCCATTTGAGTGGATGCAAAACATTTAGATTGTTTTTAATACTCAAATCTACTTTTCAGACAGACTCTCATTTCATCGCCCCACTTCCCACCACCTTTTCTATGCTTCTTACCTAAGGGACAAACTCCTGGATTATTTATATGATCCAAAATTTGCACTTCTGTAGACATTCAAAAAGGGAAGGGTAGAATCTGAAAGTACTTCTTAAAGGAAAGTTCCAGAAGTCTTTAAAGCAATGGGCTGAGCATTTGACACATTCCAGTGGGCGCGGGAGTCCTACTATATGTGACAGAATCCATCCAAACACAGGTGCCAGATCTGCAGATTCACAATGACCATTGGCAAAGCACCCTGAAAAACCTTCCCCACCTTGAAAAATCCTACAAAAATCGAGGAGCAAATAGAACTAGGGGGAAAGAACTCTAAATAATTTTTTCAATTTTGACTCATATCTTTCTTCCAAATTCACCTAAGACTTGGAAGATTTCCTCAATGAAGCCTACTTGCCCTTCCAGGGTTCACCCCATAGCACTTCCCTGGAAAGTCGAGTGTCAAGACAACATCTGAGTTACCAAAAGCAAGAATTCATGGGGATTCCAACCCTAAAAACAAACTACAACTCACTTTATATTATTAACCTACATCCTGACCTTGAGGAGACCTGGTGGGGCCAAGTGCATTCCTACCCAGCCCATTAATATGTATCATATGAAAATAGCCCTCAAAACAAACAAGCAGTTATCTAGCTGAGAAGCAACTAAGCACACATGGAAGAAACACACCAGCCTATGTGATCATGAGGTGTTGATGGGATCAGGTATCAGCCATCAAAGACCCAGAACAAAAAAAATCATATCATTGTGAATGAGGGGGAGTGTGGAATGCAGACCCAAAGGCAACTGGACATGCCCTTACAGAAGGGTCGAGGGGACGAGACGAGCCAGTTAGGGTGCAGGATAGCAATGATGAAACATACAACTTTCCTCTGGTTCTTTAATGCTTCCTCCCTCTTACCTATCATGATCCCAATTCTACCTTACAAATCTGGCTAGACCAGAGCATGTACACAGGTATAGATCAGAGCTGGAAACATAGGGAATACAGGACAGATAAACCCCTCAGGACCAATACCAGGAGTAGCAATACCAGGAGGGGAAGGGGAAGGTGGGGTAGAAAGGGAAAACCAATCACAAGGATCTACATACGTCTCTCCCAAGGGAATGGACAACAGAAAAGTGAGTGGAGGGAGACATCAGGCAGTGTAAGACATGAAAAAATAGTAAGTATTTGTAAATTATCAAGGATTCCTGAGGGAGGGAGAGTGGAGAAGGGATGGGGGTGGGGAGGGAGGAAATGAGGAGCTGATACCAAGGACTCAAGTAAAAAGAAAATATTTTTAGAATGGTGATGGCAACAAATGTACAAATGTGCTTGACACAATGGATGGATGGATGGATGGTGAGAAGATCTTTATATGTCCCCAATAAAATGATTTTTAAAATAAAGAAAAGAAAAACAGCACTAAATGAATGACTAAAATCTCTAACTGGGAATTTTTTTATTGCACAGACTATTTTTTGGGGGGGCATCACTGCCCTCAGGGGGTGGGAGTAGGAGGCCAAGCCTTTGCTCCTGGGAGCTGGAATTGAACCTCCAACCCAGTGGGCCGCAGTCCCGCGCACAATGCACAGACTATTATAGACATATGAGTGGGCTTCAAAAAGTTGGTGGAAAAGTGAAATGAAAAGATAATGGAGTTTTTCCATGAAGTATCAAGAGCCCCTTCCTGTAACAAAATCAGACAGCATGCTTACAGCTGTGGAGATTGTTGGCAGGACTAATACCGATGGTGGAAGTGCTATCAAGTGGAAGACGCCCCTACCTCCACCACTTTAAAAATGCATGATAATCCTTGACCCTCTCTTTTGTGGTCCCTGGCCTGAGGAGAATGATTGACTGACTAAAAATTATTCTTAGTTGTCTCCAATCTGCTTCCCTAGAAGCTTTCTCTTCCCATTGATTCCTGGCTTACACCAGAAGTGTCATTTCCCATGTGTCCTTTGCAGAACTAGGGTAGCGAGCTCTTCCTGAAGCTCCCATCTCTGAAGCACCTGAGAGGGGAACGAGACTGGGATTTCTACTCCGGGAAACGGCTACAATCGCAGAAACCCACATGGGGTCAGTATGAGGCAGCATTGACTCCATGGCAGTGGGTTTTTTTGTTTGGGTTTGGGTTTTTTGAGCAGCTGTACTCCAGTGTATCACAGGATTAGGGTTGCTTTGCATGATAAAGCTCTTACATCCAAGAGTGGTAAGGATTTTTATGCCCTGTCAACTGAGCCAGACAAAGTAACCTTAGCATGGGGACATGTGCGTCTTGTGTGCATGAGAGAGAGACAGAGAGAGAGAGGTGTTCCATAAAGATCGGCATTGCTTCTACATGAATGGTCCCAAGAATGAAATACACACACACACACACACACACACACACACACAACGAACAGTCCAGGCATTAAGAGGGTAACAAAATCATGAGAGGACAGAGAAGTTCCTTCCACTTGGGGGGTGGGACATGGCATCCTGGAGACACAGAACTTGAGAATGAAGAAGCATAAAGAGCAGCGAACACCCTCCTTGAGGCGAGAAGAGAGCAGGAGGCAGCGTCACACAGTGGCAGGCTCCCAGAAAGAGCAAGGCCTACTGAGAACAATTTTTTTTTTTTTTTGGTTTGACCAGAGTTTAAGGGATGGACTTGAGTAGCAAAGAAAACAGAAAAGGAAAGACATTCTTATAACTCAGTCTTGTCTTGGTTCTTTCCCCAAAACATTTCCCATTTCTGAACGGGGCTTTCCGGGAGGACTGTGAATGAAGAAGCAAGACCCAGGCCACTCGCCTCTGAACACATCTCTCTTTGGGTCTCCTCCACTTCTGGAGTTTCCTAATCCACTTAGAGATGGGACAGTCGGGGACATTGGGCTTCCTGGAACTCCAAGCAGGCAGCCAGGCTCTTGCACCACCACTGGGCACTGCTGGGAAGCAGAGCCTGTTCAGGACAGCCCTGGGTGTCCTATGGGGAGGGTGGCTCCCTCCACCTCTACCCCTGGCCTGAAGGAAGTCACAAGTGGACCGCCCAGCCACACACCCAGAACAAAAGGACAGCTTTCTCCTGCTCCTCCGCAGCCCTCCTCCAAAGCTGTTCTGGAGTGAGGACTTAACAAGCCCCAGGCTCTGCGCTTACTTACTCCTGCCTACCAGCTTAGCGCCAACCCTGTGAAGCATTCATTCTCTGCTCTTTCTTTTTCATCCTTTGTCACTGAAAATCCTCCTGAAAGGTCCCATCGTGTGAAGCTAATCTTTCCAATTTTATGTAGGCTTATCTGTTTGCTTCCCTTCGACAGAAGGTAATGGAATCACCACTCTATGGCGGAGTGGGGGCGGAAGATAATGGTGAGATTAAAATGAACAACGGCTTTAACACGTGACTCTGTCCATTCGGGGAGTTGACATCCCCTTCACCTACAACATTTGGAAGATGGCAGCCTCTAATTCCAAATGCATGCAATCTTCCTCTCAGATGTGGCGAGGCCTGCAGGGTGTTTGAGTTCTGGTCTGCTCTGCTGTTTGTGTTCCAGGGTCCTGGGCGGAGCAGGGAGGGTCTGGCTTGAGCGGCTAATCACGGGGACAACAGTTTGAACCCACGGTCACTCTGAGGAACAGCAAGGTGGTGAGCGCCTCCCACCAAGAGGCACAGGCCAGCCCACCACATCTGCTTTGCCGGGTTTTTGTGAGTCAGAGGGGTCTCCCTAGCAGTTGAGGGTGTTTCTCCTTTGACTTCCAGAAGCTTGGGAGGCTTCCTTTCCTTTTCCACCTAAAATATCCCCCTCCTCTTTCCCAATCACGCATCATCCGACAGAAAGTGAATGGCAGGCAGTCGGCGGTTCTGGGAAAGGACCCACATCTATCCGCACCGCCCTTTCTCACTAGTGCAGGCAGCAAACGCACTTTCAGAAGTCACCATAAAGACGGACAGCGCGGTGCGAGCAGTCTTTTAAAATGGACAAAGGTGAAGAGGCCACCGAACGTTAGGGGCTGGGTGTGGGATCCCTGCAGAATCCATTTCTGGCAGGCCCTCCTGGAGTGGTCAAGGGTGGCAAGCCCTGTGGTGCCCCCTCCTAGGGGCACAAAGAGGTCTCTGTGGTTGCTCAGACTCCAGACCACCCTGCCGGGAACCAGGGGACAAAATTCCACCTGGCCTGGCGCCACCTTCGGGATTCATGGCTTCTTGACTCCACCGTTGGAACCGCGGTGCAATTTGCTGGCATCTAACCCAGGGCACTGGTCTTCCAGCCTGATCGCCCCCCCCCCCCCCCAGCCACTGTTCTGTGGGAAGTCCTGGGGTTTTCGTTGGCTAATTTTCAGAAGTAGATCACGAGTCTTCATCTGAAAAACCTGCTGAATTTCGTCCACTGGGAGTGACCCCAGCGGTACTTGAATAGTGAATGCATGTGTGGCTGCCAGCATTATAGCATGACACATCCCAGCCACCACAGTGGGACAACAGGGACAAGATGCTCCAATTGAACAGCTTCCCATTTCAGTTTCAAAGAGCTGTGGCACCTCTCGCATCCCCCGGGCCCCACATCTCCCACATCCCACCTTGAGGGAAATGTCTCTCCCTCGGTGGTTTAAATTTCTGGTATTTAGAAAATACCTTATATTTCCCAAAGATGAATTACCCCTAGTGCTCAAAACAATCGCTCCAGGAAGCACTTCCTAAGTTCTAGTGAATTCTGTTGGGCTGGGGTGGGGGAGATCTATAAAGCAAACACACTGCCACCAAGTCATATTGCCCCTCAACAGCACAGAGGAAAGCTACCCGGGAGGGTTTCCAAGACTCTAACTTCCCAGGAGCAGAAAGTCTCATTTCTCCCTTAGTGAGTTTGCACCAACAACCTGTGCTTGGCACACAGAGACAGAAGCAGTTCTTCCTTAGGGGGATGGGAAGCAGTATATTTTAGTATAAAATTTACCCCAAACCGGATGTGCTGCCATATGACCCATAACAGAGTTGTTGTTTTCTTAGGTTTTGCTTTCCCAGAATTACCGGAGCGGGTAGGGCCCAGGAGATTTCTGTGCAATTTTCGATGGTCTGGGGTTCAGTTAGAGAGCAGACTGGAGTCCCAGCACAGGGGTCTCCACTGTGGGCTGTGCGGGGCAGAGCAGATGTGCCAGGAATTGGCCTTCTCAGGCACGACGTAGAAGCAAATAGACCCGGCTCCCTCTCGTCTGGGCGGTCTCTGAACCACTTTGTCCTCAGCAAAATGGGTGACAGTGCGTCACCACCTCAGAACTGAGAGGCCCCAGAGCCAGAGCCCACACTTGAAATGGGCGAGAGTGGAACATCAGAGCCAGGAGGAGGGGCGTCTGGTGCCTTTGAAATCTCCTCTTCAATAGGAATGATTCATAAGCTAAATCAATTCTGTAGCAGCCTTCACTGTGAGAGTCCCAGGAGGTACCACGGTGAATGAAAGAACCAAAGCTTAAAGGATTAAAGATTCATTTTACCCTGCTCCTTGTAAACCTAATTCTCTAAACTTCCGCAGTGAAGCTTTTCTTTCACAACACTGACTCCAACACTGTCAGGTGGGTCTAACCTTTATAAAAATTGTCCGACTCTGAAGGCCTTACAAAGATCCCTGGCAGTGCTCTAGAAGGTGGGCTGCTCGCTGCAAGGCCAGCAGTTCAAACTCACCAGTCAAACCCACCACGGGACAAAGATGAGGCGTTGTGCTCCCATAAAGGTTCACAGCCTCAGAAGCCCAAAGTGACCGTTTTACTCTGCCCAGCAGGCTCCCTGTGAATCAGAATTGACCCAGAGGCAGTGCGGTTGGTGGGGGTGGCGTGCTGGGCTCGGTGGAGAGGTTGGTGGGGTGGTACGCTAGGCTTGGTGGTGGGCTGCTAACCTCAAGCTCGGATCTTCAACATCCCCACCCCACCCCCCACCCCACTCCTGAGAAGAAGGTGAAGCAGCTCCATAAATATCCACCGTCTTAGAGATCCAAGAGTGTGTCCCTGAGTCAAAACAGACGCACGGGGCTGGACGTGAGTGAGCAGGGTCTGGGGCGTGAGAATCCAGGGTAAAAAGTAGGACACAAGGAGATAAGGGGCCAATTCTTTGGCAGACCTGCCATATCTGGAGGGCACACTCTGACCCTGCAGAGATCCACAGCTAGCAATTTGGGCTGGGGCCACAACCTCCTCTGCCTACCAAAGAGTACCACTGAACCAAGTGTGTGCCAGCGTGTAATTGGAATCCATGGAGTTTTCAGGGCTGACTTTTTTTGGGAAGTAGATCACCCGTCCTTTCTTCTGAACACCATCTGGATGGGTTCAAATCACTAACCTTTCTATTTGCAGCAATATCTTCACCATTTGCAGCCCCCAGGAATTCCCCAAAGGTCAGATACGTAAGACAAGAAAGAAGGGTGCCGAATGTAAGTTGATATCCACAGAATGAACCGGAGTATCTTGGAGATCCTGCTCCCCCACCCTGCTTAGCCACCCCCAAGCACCATTTGAATACACATTTGCTTCAAGCCCCTCCTTCTATGGGACTGCCATTGTTCCTATCAGTAGGAATACGAATGCAATAGAAATGGAAACAAAACTAAAAATTGGTTGAGGTGAACAAGACACTAAAAATCCCTGATGGATGTTCCCTTCGGGACCAGTGATGAGAGTGGAGATACCAGGAGGGGGGAGGGAAGGTGGAGTAGAGAGGGGGTACCAATTGCAGGAATCTATATGTGACCTCCTCCCTGGGTAAGGACAGTAGGGAAGTGGGTGAAGGGACATATTGGACAGTGTATGATATGACAAAATAATGATAATTCATAAATTATTAAGAGTTCATGGGGGAGGGGCAAGGGAGAGGGAGAGGAATTATGGGGAGCTGATATCAAGGGTCTAGGTAGGGGAAGGATATTTCAAGAATGATGACGGCAACAAGTGTACAAATGTAGTCTGCATAAAATAGATGTATATAATGATCGAGATAAGAGTTGTATGACCCCTCAATAAAATGATTTCCAGAAAAAAACCTCAAAAAAAAAAAGATCTCTGATGTACGGAAGCTTGCATATTATGATGAACTCCACCCAGGTTTGCCAGGTCCTCAAAATTTGTAACAATAAAAATTGTATGCAAACATCCCATTTTAATGTTGCCATGTGCTCATTGATGTGTTTTTAATCGCTGTGTGGGTCAAAGGGAAATAAGTCTGTAGACTGAATCGAGCCCACAAGCCCACTCTTATTATTTGGTTTATATTTATCCTAAGGGAATTCATCCTGCCAGAGGCCTTCGAGGAAATGGTTTGCACAATTGGCTTCCTTCAGTTAGCCTGGAGCTGCTGTCCCCAAGGATATGCAAACAGTTACTTAAATTGTACGGGATGACTTTTTAATGGGATCCATTCCTGTTTTGCCAAAGCTATCAACAAAGGGTTGGTTTTACAGATCTATAGTAAACTGAGACTTCATTACATCCTTCTGAAACAACTCAACAACAACAAAAAACCTATAACTGATTCCGACTTAGAGCTACCCCTAGATAGGCCTAGTGGTTTCTGAGGCAGGCTGTGAACTGTAAGATCACAAAAGCACAAGCCACTCCGCAGAATAAAGATAGGGCTTTCGAGTCTGATAAAGGGTTATGCTCAGAAACTCACAGGGGCAGTTCTGCCCTCTTCTGTAGGGTCCCTAGGTGTTGGCATCAACTATGTGGCAGTGAGAGAGAGCGATATAGGTTTCCATGGTTGCAAATAGGAGAAGAGAGTCTCATCTTTCTCCTTTGGCCTGACGGGTAGGTTTGACCCATTGACCTTATGGGTTAACAGCCCAGCACTTTGCCCAACAGCTCCACCCATCGTTCACACGCAACCATCTCTACTGCTCAGCAAGAGAATGTCATGGGAAGACAGGGTTCCAGTTAGCCGGGTCAGCAAAAGACACCAGAACAGGCTGCACTCTTACCTCCATGGTGTGGGTTTTTCCTGAGGACGTCTGTCCGTAGGCAAAGATCGTCCCATTGTAACCCTCAAGGACATCTGTGAGCAAGAAAAGAAAAGCCATTAGAATGCATCCGTCCATTCCTCTCACCCTGGGCTGGTTTTGCCCCCTTTCATGACGCAACCGAATGGTACACATCAACTCCATGTGCATGCTGGGTGGACTTGTTCCACAACTACATGGGACTGGCCTCCTTTTGCTACAGAAGACATTACCGAAGACGGAATCCAGCAGCCATGTCTCAAGTCAGCCTCTCTTTTAAGGAAGCTGCTGGAATTGTCTCCTATATGGGTGATCTCTTGAGATTCGTCAAGGAAAAAAAAGGAAAAGAAATTAACCACACAAGACCGTGCCCTGCGCTTCGGGAGGGAGATGGCAAATAGAATTTCTTTCCTGAAGAGCTGATGGCAGCTGGCCTAGGCAAGCTCCTTGGGCAGTTTCGAAGACCACAGCAGTGCTACACCAGAGCTGGGGGAAGGTAGGGGGCCTGTTCTGTAAAATAAGCCCCACGGTAACAATAGGATTAGCCATGAACCCAGCAGAGTCTCACTCCTCGGTGATGCTGCCTCGGTTTGGAGAAACAGGAGGCTTTCTCTCCTGTACGAAATTAGCCGTCTCTGGGATGCACAGGGGCAGTTCTGCTCTCTCCTAGGGGGTCTCTGATGTGTCCAAACTGACTCAGCGGCCGTGAGTTTGGTTTGGGTTTGCTGCAAGCAAAGCAGCCCAAGCCCATCCGCATTGGGAAAGTTTTTTGATCACACAATGAACACACCGTGCAGAGCCCCAACAGGGCAGGCCGTCCTCCGTCACCTACGGGGGACCAGAGCGGGTGTGTGGACGGAGGCTGCTTTCTGCTGAAGATGCTCTGTGGGAACTGCTGCCAGGCAGCAGCGGTGATTAAAATGTATTGAGCACTCATTTCCCTCCTGTTTTCCCAGGTTCCTACTTCATCCACACACACATC
>PVJH01022709.1:0-36118 GCA_004026705.1 Nesogale talazaci
CCCCAGAGGGTTTAATGGCTCTGGAAGCCGGCTGCCACTTCTTGCCAAGTGGCTGGCGGATTTGAACCGCCAATCCTTGGGTTAGAAGCCGAGCACTTTATCCGCTGTACCACCAGACCTCCTTTTCCGCCCCCCTTCAGCCTACTCCGAATTCTGTCCAGGGGACCCCACCCACCCCCTTCTCTCTCAGCAGCATCTCTAGGCTCCCCTGCCTGCCCTCTTGCCCCCCTGCTCCCCAGCTGTCACCTTGAGCAGCTAGACAGGGCACCTCCAACTCCTGTGGGCAGTTCAGGGAGCCGATCTCCTCGGAAGACAGCGGCACAGACCTGGACCGGCCTCTCTTCTCGTGGCTGCTGTCATCCTGTGGGAAAGGAGCAGCTCGCTCAGGTGGGAGGGGTGGCCTGGGGGTGGGAGCTCTGGGCTGCCATGGGCAAGGTGGACAGTTCGAGTCCACCAGCCGTTCTGAGGGGGAAAGACGAGGCTCTTGACTCCTGTAAAGAGTGACGGTCTGGGAGACTCACAGTGATGCCGCCCTGCCCAAGGGGGTGGGGGGAGGCGGAGGGTCTCTTGGTTGGTGCAACTGGTTACTGCTCGCGGAGCTGCCGATGAAAAAGTCGGAAGTTTGGGCCCACCCTCAGAAGAAAGGCCTGGCGATCTTATCAAGAAAAATCTGGACACCTCCTGGCGCGGATCAGCTGTGACACACGTGGGCCCGCCCTGGGCTGGGGTGGGATGATGCGCTCCCCAGACTTGGGGGAGGGTCCTGGGGCAGTCACCTAATCTGGTGTCAATTTAAGGATTAGGAATGTAGGGACTGGGCTGAGCCCCGGTGGCGTAGTGGTTGTGCACAGGACTGTGGCCCACTGGATTGGAGGTTCAAATCCAGCAGCAAGGCTGGGCCTTCTAACTCCCACCACCAGAGGGCAGTGATGCCCCCAAAACAAAACAAAAGAATGTAGGGGCAGAATCTAGCCTGTCAATCTGGAGAGAGCCAATGAGACTTCTGTGTGGGCGTGGCCGTCTCCTCTGAGAATTCTGGGGAATCTGGTACTTTAGTCTTTGAAGCAGGTGACACTCTCTCTTGGCTCACTCCCTGGGAGACATTGCAGCTGACGAGACACCTGGCAGCGTGCTGATAGACCCTGAGCCCTGGTAACTGGAGGCGCCATGGGGAGACCCCTGCCAGCCTTGAGATGCTTCTACCACCACTGGATACACAAGACTCTGCACCCATTGGCCTGGGATTATCTTGGTGTCATTGCATGTGCTTCGTGAGTCTGAGAGGACTTACAGATTGATATTGGACCTATGGGCTGATATCAGACTTAGGACTTTTGGCTGGACTCGGCTGGTATGTTTTCTCAATGTTCAGTTGCTCTTGTATAGAAACTCTTTCTTATACACATATGTGTGTATGGCTTTGTTTCTCTAGCCTACCTGGACTAACACGGGTCCCCAGACTCAAGCGGAGACCAAGCCCCAGTGTCTTCCTCAGCAGTGACCCGGTCCTGTACTCTGGAGCCTCACAGCTGCAGCCCAGGTTAGGAATTTCCCCAGGGGGCATGCTCACGGCCAAAGACACCCCCAGCCTCAGCCAAGGATCATCTTCTCCAGCACATGCCTCTGTCCCAGAGCCCAGACCTGAAGCAAGTTTTCCCCAGTGGGGAACCCCCAGCTCACCCCCCACTCCTCACCCCAACTCCAAACAGGGACAGGGATTCCTCCAGCTACAGGCTCCCTCCATGGACCCCCAAACTCATAGGCACTGATGGAAAGATGCCTGGTGTCCTGGTGCCCTCCCCAGCCTCTGGGTTACCGTCATGGCCAAGAACCCCCAGGGGAGAATCCCCCGCACCCCACAGCCTGAACCCTGAGTTTCCAAGGATGAGCTTCCCTGCCAGCAAGGGTTGGCATGCTCCACCGCCCCCTCTCCCTGCCCCCCACAACCTCTGCTCCTGACCCCCAAAGGTGCCAGGAGCTGAGGCTGACACCCACCTGGTTTGGGTGCTCTGCTGGGCTCCTGTCCCCAGATGGGCACCCTCGGGTCCAGGTCTGCAGGCCCCCTCCTGATAGGTTGAGAGCGAGGCTGGCCAGGGATCGAGGGAGGGAGGGGCCCTCCTCTTCTCCCGCTGGGAAGTCCTTGAGGCTGAGCCTGGGAGGAGACAGAGGGCTGGGGCTTCAGCAGGTCCCACCTGCCCGCTGGCCAACCTCTTCCCCTTCTTTCCCCACCCCCCAAGAGATGTGCAGCATGGGGGTGAGGGCTTGGCATGGAGCCCCATTTTTCTGGCAAGCCTGTCATTTTCAGCCAGGCTTGGGGGTGCATGGACATGGGGCCTTGGTGGAAGCACCCCTCACCTTCGCTGGGTGCCAGTATCACTGGCATAGCTGTGGTCTGTATGTGTTTGTGCAACTGGTGTGCAAGCCACACTCTGCGGATTGTATGTATGCATGTGGGCCGGGGTGAGTCTGCCGGGTGAGCATGGGCAATGGTGGGGAAGGCTCAAGAAAATGCGAGTGTGTGTGCATGTGTGGCCTTTGCACACCCATGTAAGTTCTGTGTGTGCAACTGTGCATGCATGCTGGGAGAGGGACTCCCAGGCCGGCCTCTGACCCTGCAGACACCCCTAGGTGGTGCAGCTGCAGGGCTGCGAGGGGGTCCTGGGTGGCAGGTGGCAGTGGGACTGACCTCCGACAGCTCTCAGAGCAGCTCCGAGACCGCTCCCAGCTGCGCCTCCTCGCCTGCGGGACCAGGGACCCTACTGAGCGGGAGAAGGGCGAATCTGCCCCAGCTTCCATCTTGGGGGCGCTGTCGCTGGCATCCCCGGGCAGGCTGGGACAAGTGTCCCCCAGACCCAGGTCCTGGAAGTACACGCTGCCCTGCAGGGCTTCCAAGTCCAGGCTGAAGTCCTCAGCGATGTGGTCCAGCTGCCCTGGAGACCTGTCTTCTTCCTAAGGGCCGCCAGGTGGAGACAAAGAGGCATTGACGTGAGCTGGCACATCTGTGGGTGCGCCCTCCCTCCGTCTAGCCCAGGTTCCACGGATAGAGTTCCCAGGGGTCAATTGGCCCCACCTGGTTGCTTAAGGCCTCCTCCGCCAAAGGGGAAGAATGGAGACTTTTGGATGCTTCTCCTCCCAAGTCCTGGCTGAGCACCTGGCCTCACCCGGCCCCTCTCCTAGAAATTAAGCATGTAGCCTACTCCCCGCTTGCTCACCAGCATGCTAGAAAGCTGGGAAGCCGCCTTTGCAGATGCAATTTGTGAGGGTGTTCCCCAGAGAGGGGAAACACTCCCCAAACGTGTGTGCTGAAACCCTAAATCCTGAAGCTGGGGGAGGGTTGCCCTGGGGAGGCAGCAGGGAAGCCCTTTGCTGGTACCAGGAAGGCGGTGGGTGCTGAGGAGAGAGATTGGCATCTGCTCCCCTGGGACTCTCAAGGCTGTCTTCTGCATGGAGACAGGCTCCCTCCCCTTTCTCCCACGGAGTGACTGCTGGGTTTGAACTGCTGGCGTTTTGGTTAGCAGCCTGGCATGTAAGCCGCTGGGCCACCAGGTCTCCCAGCTTGGGGTGGACACCTGTGTGGGACTTGGGGGCTTTTCTCTGTCAAGTTAAGTCGGTCTTAGGGAATAGGGTGGACCTTGACTCTGACCCCCGAGAGTTGTAAGAAGAGCAGAACAGACAGACAGATACACGACAGAGGAGGACAGACTAGGGCTAGAGCCCTCTACAAGCTCAGGGGAACCAGGAACTATGGTGGCCGAGACAGACCAGGCAAAACCTCCCTCTAGAACCTGAACCCTGGAGTTGGCCTCCTATACCCTCCTGAACCTTGAGCGAGGAAACCAGTCTGTTCTTCACAGCCCCCTCCCTTCCCCGCCCCGGTGGAATCTGTGGGATTGCACTATCCCTGCTGCTATAGTCGTGGTTCCGTCTTTTTCCTGCACGGGTGCAGCATCTGCCCGGTCTCCTGCCTTATGGCCTTTGGGATGAGGGGGAGGAGAGCCAGACCCTCACCTCGGACCCCCAAGATAAGGAACTGCCTCCAAATCCAGTCGTGAAGATCAGTCGGCATGAAGAAGCACTACGTGGACACACCAAGGCGGATGGAAAGTTCGGCGATAGGAAGACGTACGCTACCGAGTCGTGCAAAGACATGCTAAGAGAGACGCCAGGAGCCCCCGGGGCGTCCTGGTTATGCGTCGGGCCACAACCCCAAAGCTCAGCAGTTCAAAACCACCAGCCGCCCTCGGGAAAAAGAGGGGGCCTCCCACTCTGGTTAACAGCGACAGTGTCGGAAACCCACGGGGACACTTCCACCCTGTCCTACAGGGTGGCCATGAGCCGGCCCTGACTCCGTGGAAGTGAGTTTGAGGGGAGGAAGAAGCCAGTCTGGAAGACGACATGGTTGTGATGGCAGGGATGCGGGGCTGTCAGGCAGGTCTGGTTTCACAGAGATGCGCTCAGTTAGAGAACAGAGACGCGCCATCTTGAAGACCATCACATCAGAGCCCGCTGTTTCAGCCACCGTGTCAGTCTGTGTCATTTATTGAGTGCCTTCCTTTTTCTCTTTTTGAAGTTCCTCTGCTTTATCCAGGGACCGGCCTCTCCGGACGACACGCCCAAAGTACTGAGACGGATCCTCACCACCCTGCCTCCTAAGGCGGCCTCTGGCTGTACTTCCTCCAGGACAGATTTGCAGATTCCCTGGCAGTCCCTGGGGTTTCAGAGGCACCACACTTCAGAGGCATCTTGGATCCTTCTCCGATCTTCCTCATTCAGTGTCCCACTTCCCCAGGCCTGTGAGGCAGCAGACCACACCGTAGCTCGGACCAGACGCACCTTCAGCCCCGGATAATGTCCGGAGCCATCCAGCCCCGACATGCTTGACCTTGTACAGTCACTAGTCTGAACTGTTTGTTGCCTGAGCTTAGTAGTCTATTATCTTTATCTTTATTTATTTATTTATCTATTTATCTATTATCTTTATAACTGTAAACAGCCCTGCCCTTTGAAGCTTAACTTGCAGACTTGCTAACCTTCACTTGTCAGTTAACTATATGCTAATCACCTAAGAGTAGTAGTCTGTTATCTTTAAACTGTAACTGTAAACTGTAAACAGTAACTGTAAACTGTTAACTGTAACTGTAAACAGCCCCTTTTGCTCGCCTTATTTGGCACTCGTCTAGGATTGGCCCCCTGTTGACTTTACCTCATTAGCATAAGCTGTGACCTTTACTCCTGACCATTGGCTATATATACCCTGAGTTTTGCCCCAATAAATGAGACTTGATCAGAATCCTGTCATGTCTCCATTTCTTACGTCTCCTGTCCCCCCAGTTCCCGCTCCTCCTTCCAGGACTTGCGAATTACGGACCCGCAGGCCGGGACAGGATAACACCCTTGTCTTTCAGCCCTTTGAGGAGGCCGTGTGCAGCAGAGGTACCCAGCGCAAAGCGTCCTTTGCTCCCCGGACTGCACCTTTGTGAGCAGTGACTGTGGCCCCGAGTGAGAGGAGGTGCGGCGAGCTCACCTGTTCTCTGTGCTCTCAGGGTGCTGTTCACAGACCGTGTGGGTCTAGCCAGAGCAGCTCCACAGGGACGGGGAGGAGGCGGCAGGGCTTGCTGGGGGCACCACCAGGGGACAAGGGTGAAGAGTGGCGTCCAGGGCATGCCTATCTGTGCCAGTGGGCCTTGGGACGACTCACAGGCGGCTGCAGGAGAGGGAATGCTTAGAGCATTATTCTGTAGGGCATGATCATGTGTGTGTCCAAACCCTGAGGGCTTTAGAGACCCCAGATGGTCAGCATGCACAGCCACTAACCAAGGGGCTGAAGAAAGCAAGGCCTGGTGACTGCTTCAGAAAACTCCGTGATAGAAATGCCCCTGGTGCAAAACCCAGCAGGAAACCTGCCATCGATGGCCCACGGAACACCGACGAGGGAGCCAGACCCTTCCGATGAGAAGGAACAGTCTCTTCAGCAAAGGGCGCCGGCAGCCTGGAGGAGCACACGCAGAAGAGCGAAACAAGAGTCATGCCTCACACCACACACACACACACACACACACACACACACACTTGCAAAGGCAAGATAGAGCCAGGACCCAAGCCTGCCTGTCAGATCCCAAACCCTCAAGTTGTCTGAAGAAAGCCGAGGAGCAAAGCTTCGGGACGGAATTGTCCTCCATGAGAGGCGATTGATCAGACACAACAATGAAGGCACGGGCCACAGGAAGGGGACGCCGGGAAGCTGCAGAAAGCGAAAGAGTTCTGAATTCAACAGATTTCATGAAAGGGGAATGAGACCCACCAGCTGGGGGAGGATGATACAACCAACTACAGCAGAATACCCCAAATGCATAGACCCCCTTCTACAACTTAGCACCCCAACGACAAGGCTTTCCACCACAAACTGGGCGAAGGACAGGGACAGGCCCTTTACCACAGAGGCAGGCAAAGGACCAGGAGACCCAGGAAAGGTGTCCTACATGCTCAGCCCTCAAACTCGCATTGCAAGGAGTTATCATGATAACAAACCCACCGCCACTGGGCCCATCTGGATCCACAGAGACCCTGTAGAAGTGGCCCCCGTGAGGTCCTGGGGTTGTCAGTCTTTCTGGGAGGGGTGGGGGACAGACAGCTTCAGCTTCACCTTTCTGTCTAGTCTGTCTGCGACTCCAGGCTCCACCCCAGGCTGGTGTGCGGGGCCGACAATTTCAGCCTCCAATGACAGACGGGATCTCCCGCATGGGAGGGGGGGGGAACCCTCCCACTTAGGATTAACGCAGGACACGCCCATCCGGGGGTCAACCACCCTCTGTCCCCGGTCCCTCCGAAGCCTTGTCCTGCTCCCTCTCAAGAAGGACTCACAGAGATGGAGAAAGCACCCAAACCTCAATAGTCATTATCCCGAGCAGACCCAGCAGGGGGAGCTGCGGCACCCATCTTCCAGCTCAGAAGCCTGAGACGGCAAAGAGGCTGGACAAAGTTCCCCAGAAGGGTTCCTTAAGGAGCCCTGGTGGCATAGTGGTTATGGATCACTCTGCTAACCACAAGCTCGGTGGTTCAAACACACCCACTGCTCCAAGGGAGAGATATGGCGGACTGCTCCCCTAATGACCTACAACCTTAGAAATGGTGCTTAGGGGTCGTCATGGGTCATTGTAGACCCTGTGCAGTAGGTTTTGTGTATTTTCAGCCCTTCCCGAGGATAGGGAATCAAGCATCTGGGTTCCCTAGTGTGGCTGTAACAGGAACGCCTCCCTGGGATGATCCACAACAGGATGAAACACCGCCCTGCGTTCCATCCATCTCCGCGGGGGGCCTTCAACTTGACCACCCCGCACGATGGACATCCCCCGACGCCGGTCTCTCGTGACAACGTGTCGGACATCTCACCATCCTTGCCTCTAAGGAGCACTCGGGCTGTCCTTCGTCCTCCTGTGGCCTCCCTGTGGCACTTTCATATCCGTGGCCGCCCCCAAGATCCAAGGGCACGCCTTCTGCTGCGTCCTTTGTTGGTAGGTTAGACACGGCTCGCCCCGGGGCTGTTAACTGCAAGGTCGGCAGTTCCAGAGAAAGACCTCGAAGGAAAAGCTTGGGGACCTGCTGCTGAAAACCCAGGACCATCCCCGGAGAACCCTGAGGGAGCACAATTCTATCTGCTGCACGGAGGTTACCACGAGCAGCTGAGGCCCCTGTAAAATCACCCGGCCCAGGACGCCACCTCACCAGGCTTTTGCCCACTCCGCCACGGTTCCACATTCGGCTCCGTGGCATTGACGGGCAGCCTTCCCAGCTACCTGTTTCCCCCCACTGTGAGCAGACTCCCCGAGGCACGGCCCCAGCTGGGACACAGCAATATCCCCTCTCCCGCTCCGGAAAGTGGAGGGGCCGCCCCAAAGAGGAAGGTCCTCGACAAGACAGATGGAGTTGACAAGACAGGGGGCTGAAGCCATAAGCGCAAACATACCTGTGGTCGTGAGGATGGCCCAGGACGGGTGGTATGTCATGCTGTGATACATGCAGTCGCTATGGGCTGGGGCCACCGATGGTTTACAGCAACAGCGAGCTAATACGTGCTGGTCTGTCTGCGCCCTACTTGACACCGGACTGTTCCTGACTCCTGGGGGCCCCCGCGTGGCTAGAACCTGTGCTCCATTAGCCTTCCAATGGCTGACATTTCAGAAGGAGGTCTCCAGGCCTTTCTTCCCAGGCACCAGCCCCTGACGGGCCTCTCCGCAGACCCTGGACACCTGACCCAGGTGCTCCCTGGCGTCTCTGGGCTCATGGCTGCCTGGTTTTGCTCATCCTGTTCCCAGGGCTCCCTTCCTCAGTGAGGCGCACATCGGGACTCTGTTTCTTGTTGTGGCCACACTGTGGTCCCCTGCACGGAGGGGGCCGCATAGTGCTGACCCTCCACCCACAGAGGGTACCTGGGTGGTTGCCGCTGGCGCTGTGGGGAGCCAGGACCACCTGACTTCTTCCTGCCAGCCTGCACTCAATGAGATGGCTTTATAAAAACCACAGTACAGTTTCAAATTGTGAGTTAGGTACGGGTTCGGCATGTCCGATCATCCATTTGGTATTCAATAGCTCAAGTTCCTGGCCAAGGCCCAATAGCTTCCCCCACCCCGACCCCCTTTGACTTCTCTTCTCCCCCTCCGGGGTTCCCACCTCCCCTTTATCCAAGGGAGAACCCAGCAGCCCTCTCCCCTAGGGCTCCATCTTCCCTCCCCTGCCTCTCCCTACCCCTCGGGGATCTTCAAAGTCTGTTCTCTTGGGTATGATTCCTTGTCTTGTTTCTCCCCCATCCCTGTCTCTCCCCCTCCCAGCTGTCTCTGTTTCTCTCTCCCTCCCCCTTCCCTCTCCTCTTCTCAAGAACAGGGTCCCATATAATAACTTTCCTTTGGTGACCGACTAAGTTCCCCCAGCATGACGCCCCCCTCGGGACCACCCACGGCACGAGGTACATTGTGGATGCATTGCACCCTTGCTTCTTCCTGACGCTCGGCATTCCGTTCTGTGTTCACACCGACGCTTCTTTCGTCATTCTCCCCCCGATGGGCATTCTGGCTGTTTCTCACGCCTTGATTTTGCCTGTGATGGACACAGTGTGCCTCTGTCTCTTCGTGTTTGGGTTCTGACTTTGATACACCCAACAGAGAGACTGCTGAATTGTATGTACGGAATCGCTTTCTTCTGGAATCCCTCCGTCCGTACCCCTGTCCTTGAGCCCCTCCTCTTCCTCCCTCGGCCCTCAGGTTTCCCGGTGCTCTCTGCTCTGCCCCTGCCTCTCTGAAGGCCCCTCTCCCATTTCCTTGCCTCTGAGTCCAGCCTGGCCTGGCCCTGCTGTGCCTTGGATGGCGGTCTGGTTCATACCCTTTGCAGCCCCCCCAGCCCCATTCAGCATGCCTGGACTGGTGCCCACTGCCCTCGGCAACTCAGCCGCCGCAGACAAGGTTTCTTGTGCTCTCTGGTTTTCATCCCCCTGGAATTATAAACACACTGGGACAGCCTCTTGGCGGGGCCGCCCCCGTCTCACGCCTGCATCTGGCCTTGCTCACCGTGGCAGAGGTGGGAGCCAGGCCAGAGACGGGCTGAGCCGGGTGGCAGGAGGAGCACAGGCTGTCCTCCCAGCTGCAGGGACAGGGAGGCCACCCCCCCCACCCCCCGCCCGGTCCCCGGAGCTCCTGGTGAGAAAAGATGACTCAGGGCCCAGGAAGGGCTTTTCCAGTGGCTGACTGGGCCTCAGACGGCACCTGCCTGCACACCCAGAGACTCAAGGGTCTTCATCTCCAAATCCTCTGCAGATGGATTTTGGGCCCTTCCTCTGCTCCGTGGCCTTCTACAATTCAGGTGTTCACAACTTAAGCTCTGATACGTTTCCCTTCGTCATATTTGGATTTTGCTAGTGTCGTCTTTGGGTCACACAGGCTGGTGGGCTTCCTCCCTGTGGGATTAGCTGACGCCTCACTCAGGGGATTCCTTGTTCCAGCAAAGCCTGTAGGACGCCAGACACTATTCCAGTTGATAGCCGGGCACCATCTGCTTTCTTCACCACACGTGGGTAGCCCCCTTATCTTCAATGATCATTTCATGAACGTATCGATGGAGCAGGGCCCTATTCCAAGAACAAACTGTTCATTGTATGCATATGTCAAAGGCAACATATGTACACACGCTTGATACAATTGATGGATGAATTGTTGTAAGGGCTGTAAGAGCCCCTCATAAAATAATCTCTCAATTAAAAAAAAAAGAACTAACTGTTCTCAGATTGGGGCTAGAGGTAAGTGGAAACCCAATCCACTTGCTTGTCCACTGATGATGGAGAACTCTAGTCTCCCTCCATTGTCCATCATATGATGATGAAAACAAAAACCAAAAAGAACAATAGCCCACACCAACCAAACAAGAGGCACAAAAACAAACAACTAACAAGATGAACGTGAGAAAACACTGTCAATCACCCCCCCCCCACCCCCGGGGTATAAGGCATTGCATTGATAACATTAATATGTTATCAATGGCATAGCATTTAAGGCACTGTTTATCTAAAGAGTTTATGTGATCATAGACCAACTTCAAATGACACCCCATGAGCTGTTGCTTTTTACAGACTGATTTCTTAATGGGTTGGACTCTCTTTACACTGAGCATGGGGGTTGGTGCAAGGGGAACATTTCCTGTGTCATTTCTTAAAAGGGCAGGCCCTTGCCTCTCAGATGAAAACCTGTCAGGTTAATGCAGGGGGAACATTGAGGTATTAAATACATGGTGGTTCTGGGTCTCGTGTCGCTGGACACCCACTAAGCCAGGGGTCCCACTCAAGGTCCAGTGACTGCCGTTTCCACAGTCTTGGGGTGGCCACCATCCTGGGCTTCCTCTCCCAGAAGAGAGTTTCATTCCTAAGTTCAAGGATACAGGTGGTTCAGGGGTGCAGGGCCCAGTTCATTCAGTCAGGCTTCTACATGGAGTCCTTCTGGTGTGGCTCTTGGGGGATGCTGTGTGGCCTGTAAGTTCAGCATCTAAGGACATGGTGCTGTTTAGACTGTGGTACAGTTCACTGAAGGTTGGGGGTAAACATATTTGAAGTATCTGCCCAGGAACCTAGAACCGGATTTATTCTCTCTTTAGATTCCCTACAATTACTGTCAGCATCTCTTCCCAATGTGGGGTGGCTCTCCCCATTGACAACCACACCCAGCAACAGAAAGAGCAGTGTCTCCTCTGAAATGCTGATGCCCCCCACCTGCCTCCTTAACATCATTTTCCAGTGAGGTGCTCCTCTCTGTCCTGTGGACGATCTGCTGATTGGTCCCAGCTTGTCTCAGCGCTTCTCCTTGATGCCCCTTCCTGAATGAGGGGCCCCAGCTGGTGTGAGGTCTCCTCTTTCGAGGTGTTTCTTTTGAAGTGCACATACGGGGTGGGGGGTGGTGGTGTATGGTTTGTGGCTGACAGACACACCTTCTAACCTTGTGTTTGGGAATTGGTCTCTAATATCTGTCTAAGCGGTGTTTCTCCTCATCATAGTGAACTCATCAAATAGTTGTCCCCCAAGGGAACAACAAGTGATCTCAAATCAATGGCAAGGAGGGTGTAGGAAGCCTGGGAGGGCTTGACCATGGGCAATGCAACCGAGAGCAATTGCTGAAACCCAAATGAGGCCTGAGTGTGATAGTGGGACAAGAGAAAAGTAAAAGGAACTAGAGGAAAGAACTAGGAGGTAAAGGACATTTATAGAGGTCTAAATATAGGCATGCACATATGTAAATATATTCATATATAAGAATAAGGGAATAGATCTATGTACATATGTTTCTAGGTTTAGTATTAAGGTAGCAGATGGGCATTGGGCCTCTACTCAAATACTTCTTCAATGCAAGAACACTTTGTGCCAATAACCTGGCATTCTGTGATGTTCATATATCCGACATGATCACTGAAGACAAAATGGGTGTCTAAGCAAATGTGGTCAAGAAAGCTGATGGTGCCCAGCTATCTGGGGTCTTAAAGGCTTGAAGATATACAAGCAGCCATCTAGCTGAGAAGCAACAAAGTCCACATGGAAGAAGCACACCAGTTCATGTGATCACGAGGCATCGATAGGATCAGGTATTAGGCTTCAAAGACTCAGAACAAAAAACTTATCATTGTGAATAAGGGGGAGTGCAGAGTTGAGACCCAAAGTCCCTTTGTAGGCAATTGGACAGCCCCTTATAGAAGGGTCACAAGGAAGAGATAAGCCAGTCAGGGTGCATTCTAGCACTGATGAAACATACAACTTTCCTCTAGTTCTTTCATGCTTTTCCTCCCCAACTATCATGACCCCAATTCTACCTTACAAATCCAGCTAGACCAGTGCATGAAAATGGGTACAGATATGAGCTGGAAGCACAGGGAATCTAGGTCTTATAAATCCCTCAGGATCCATATTGAGAGTAGCGAGACCAGGAGGGGAAGGGGGAAGTAGGGGGGCGGGGGAGAACAGGGGGAACTGATCACAATGATCTACATATAACTACTTCCCGGGGGGGGGGAATGGACAACCGAAAATTGGGTGAAGGGAGACATCAGTTAATGTAGGTCATAAAATAACAACAACAACAACAATAATAATAACTTATAAATTATCAAGGGTTCATGAGTGAGGGAGGAAAAAAAATGAGGAACTGATACCAAGGGCTCAAGTAGAAAGAAAATGTTTGAGAATGACGACGACAACAAATGTACAAATGTGCTTGACACAATGGATGGATGGATGGCTGTGCTAAGAGTCGTATGAGCCCTCAATAAAATTATTTTTTTTTAAAAAAGAAGAATATTTGTCCTTTTGTGATGGACTTACTTCACTCGGCATAACGGTGCCCAGCTCCTTCCCTGTCATGCGGTGCTGCATGCTTTCGTCACTGTGTTTTAGGGATGTACAATATCCCACTGTATGCTTGTGCCACCGTTTCTTTACCCATTCCTCCACTGTTGAACATGTGGGCCGTTCTCCTGCCTTAAAGGCGGAAGAGCATATGGCCACCCACGTTGTGTCTCTTCTTTCTATGGGGGTATGCCTAATATTGGTATTGCTGGATTGTATGGAATTTCAATGGCCCGTTGCTCTAAGACCCACCATGTCATTTTCCACAGTGGCTGTATGTGTTTACAAGCCCACCGACAGTGCATATGAGTTCCAATCTCTCCACATCCTCTCTAGCATCTGCTGTTTTCTGTTTTTGTTTTTTGTTTTTTTTAAAGTGGGCCAGCATCATGGGTGCAACACGGTCTCTCATTGTGTTTATAATGAGCATCTCCTGATGGCTGGTAATTGTGAGCATTTTTTCAGGGGTGGGTTAGTCATTTGTACTTCATTCTGTTCGTGTCTTTTTTCTAACACCCCTCCCCCATGATTATGTGGTTTATTAACAAGGTTAATAGATTATATGGCAAGTTTAAAATCATGAAGGACACAGTTCTTTTGTCTGCAGTGCTCCTATGTCTTCATTTGGTCACCTGTTATCTTCTTATTGAGAGTTTTTTAGGGTTATGCATATTTTTGGTAATGAGACCCTTGTCCGATGTGTCATTGATAAAAAAAAATTTCCCACTCTGTGGGCTTGTGTGTTTTTCTCTGATGAAGTCTTTGCGTGCGCATAAGTGATGTGACTTCAGCATGCCCCAGGTGTCTTGTCTCCTGCGGTGTGTGGCTACTTTATTAGACTTGGGCAGAGACTGTCGCTCTCCTCGGGAGTGAAAAGCCCTGTCCTTTGGGTTTCGAACTGATGACCTTGTGGGTCACCAGGTCTCGTTCTGAAATCATAGAGCCTGCGGTGAAACCAAGAACTCAGAGGCGGTGGCTGTTTCTTGACCCGTCCCCCGTCCAGGCGTGTGTGTACGGGACGGGGGAGTCATTTTCCTGCCTCTCTCCCCCTTCCCTGAAGGAGGCTGTGCCCTTGGAGTTACACTGTGGCAGCTACATCATTCCCCATCAACTTGAAGATGTAGAAAAATGCACGGGCAGTATTCAACCTGTCCATCCGGTCCCAGTCTGATGGTGCCTCCTGGTGGGCATGGCCTTCTCCTAAGGAAGGCCCTGGGACCCTCCCCGCTCTTTCTCTCTGATGTCACCTCCCTGCTGACTCTGATGGCTGCCAGAGCCACCGCCATGGGATCCCCACGACTTTGCACCCACCAGTCTGAGACCTTCCTGTGTGTGCATGCTTGCATGTGGCTGCGTGAGTCTGAAGATGGGCTCAGGGAGGATATCGGACTTATGGACGTGAGTTGGACTGGCCTGGGGTGTTTCCTCGATGTACAATTACTTCTTGATAGAAAGCTTTTTCTTACAGACAGCCGAATGTCACTGGAATGGTTTCTCTAGTCAACCCAGCCTGACACACACACACACACACACACACACACACACACACACACATCATGGCAAAACACCAGCTTGAATCCTCAGACTGTGTTCCTCCTCACTGTTCTTTGAGTGCGGGGAATGAAAAGAATTCTGAAGATTAAAGATCTGGGGGCTGGCGTGGAGCTTTCCGAAGGGAATTCTTCTAGAACTGTCCTCGCTCACGGCCATGGAGTCAAGTCTGACCCACAGCACCCCTACAGGACAGGGTAGGACTGCTTCTGTGGGTTTCAGAGACTGGACATCTTCCCTGGGGTAGAAAGCCTCGTTTTTCTCCCCTGGAGCGGCGGGTGGTTTTGAACATCAGACCATGTGGTTAGCAGCCTAGCACGTAACCACAACACCAACAGGATTCTACTGGTTCATAATAGGGAGAAAGAAAACACATAGGACAACCAACCTCCGACTTCTACCCCATTGTTCGGTCTTGTCCCTGGGATGGGACAAAAGAACCCGGGTTCCAACAGGATGCCGAGCGCAGAATCATACAGCTGGTTGTCGTCAAGTTGTCTGCTAAGGGCAGCTTACATAGATTAGCTAAGGGTGACTTTGAGCCTAACCCTGCTTCAGCCTCAGCGTCTCCCTCTCTAAGTGGGAGCGATGCTGCCTTGTGTCGGGGGGTGGGGGTGGGGGTAGGAAGGAGGACGTGCCGAGATACTGTGGGGAGGAGATCGTGGTTGTCCTCCCGCTGCAGTGCCAGGCAGAATTCCGGACCCTTCCTCTGAGCAAGCCCATGGCAGACCTGGGACCCAGGCCCCAAGCCCTTTGTCCCGTCATTGTGCCTCTGAGCTTGGCCAACAGTCCCCACGGCGGGTTGGGGATAGGATGGTTGTGACCTAGAGGGTGGCTTGTCTGAAGTCAGTCACCAGGCCTTTCTTCCTACTGTGCGGTGGCCTCCCCTCCACACGGCTAGTTGGTGGTCATTCCTGATGGGGAATTGGATTCAGCTGCGTGAGTCTGAAGAGGACTTATGGACTGATATCAGACATAGGGGCTAATATCAGACTTTTGATCTTGGACTGGACTGGGTTCGGATGTTTTCTTCATGTATAGTTGCTCTTCTGTCTTATAGACATATTCACGCTTATGAATTTGTTTCTCTAGTCTACCCAGACTGACACAGATGACAAGACCGGTTCACCTGTTTTGGACCTGATGTGAGTCAAGAGAAGTCCTGGAGGAGGAGCTCATGTTTGTTAAAGGGGAGGGGAGTGAAAAGGAGGAAGGCCCTCGGCAGGCTCGAGGGACGCAGTGGCTACAGCCGTGGGCTCCAACAGAAGAGCAGTTGTGTGGTTGGCGCAGGAGGGGGCCGTGTGTTGTTCTGGAGTGCATCAGGTCGCTACGGCTCAGAAGCAACAACAATCCATCTTTACAGAAGCAGACAGCCTCATCTTTCTCCCAAAGACGGGTGGGTGGTTTGGAACCGCTCCCCTTGTGGCTCCCAGTCAGATGCTGCACCTCTGCACCACTAGGGCTGCTCTGAACTCCACGACCCCAAACTCAACCCAACCCAACCTCCTGCCATCGAGTTGATTCCAACCCTACAGGACAGAGTAGAAGTGTCCCCTTTGGGTGTCAGCGACTTGAAGTCTCTGTGGGAGCAGACAGCCTCACTGTTCTCCAGTGGAACAACTGGTGGGTTTGAACTTCTGACCTCATGTTTCAATGCATTACCCACCAGGGTTTTTTGTCTTTAACTCCGGCACCCAAAAGAAATCAGAATCACGGCCATGGAATCAATTCTGACTCCTCGTGAACTGAGAGAATGGTTCCCTTGAATTTCAGAGACTTGAATTCTCTACAGTTGAGGGGAGTGACAAAGAGGAAGACCCTTGGGGAGACGGAGGGACACCATAATGGGTTCACACATTAAAACCATAGTGAGGATGACTCAGGAATGGCAGGGCTGTACACAGGGGCGCTGTGAACCTCAGCCAGCTCACTGGCACCTGATACCCACACCAACACCTCTTTACAACACCTCGTCTTTCTCCTGGGCAAGAGCTGGTGGCTTTGAACTGCTGACTCTGTGGTCGGCGGTCCCCAACTAATAACAGCCATGCTCCAGGGTTCCCTCAAGCTGCGTCCATCCACAGATGAACGAGTCAATACACAACACAGGGCCCTTCCATTCAGGGGAATGCTACTTGGTTCTAACAAGGAATGAAGTGCTGATACATGCCAGAGTGCGGGCAGACCTTGGAAACAGGACAATGGGTGAAATAAGTCAGTCAGCAGGCTGAGCCCCAGTGGCGTAGTGGTTGAGTGCGGGACTGTGGCCCATTGGCTTGGTGGTTTAAATCCAGCAGCAGCAGCAAGGCTGGGCCTCCCACTCCCACCAGAGGGCAGTGATGCCCTCCCACAAACAAACAAACAAACAAACAAACAAAAGAAGTAAGTCAGCCACCAAAGGGCACCTATGGTGCCATCCCACTTCCTTGAGATATCTGTAACAGGCCAACGCACAGAGAACAAAGTGGACTGACGGTCCTCAGGGCTGGGATGGAGATGAGGGGTCAGGCGTTCCTCCTTCAAAGATGAGGGACGGAAGGAAACAGACCTCAAGGGTGAAAAGATGAAGCCGTATGTTGGAGCAGGGCTCAGTGAACTTCTGCAAGGGAAGGGCCAGTCCTCACCCTCGCAACAGTTTGAACATGTTTTGAGAGCCGTGAGCACATTTTGGCAAAACAAACGAAACTGCCATCACCGGAATCATATCCTTTTCAAAATTGCCACTTTTATCCATCACCACACGGACTTATTGGGAGAGCCACATGTGGCTGGAGAGCCACTGTTTGCCGACTGCTGAGTTAGAGAACCAGAGAAAATCACCAGCAGGCTGCCATGTTAACCGGTAGTAACCTTAGAGATCCGTGTAGAACCCCACACCCATTGTGGGTTTCTGAGCTTGTAACTCCTTTAAAATTTTATTTGGGGCTCTTACAGCTCTTATCACAACCCATGCATACGTCCATTGTGTCAAACACATCTACACGTTCGTTTCCAAAGCATTTCCTTTCTACTTCAGCTCTTGGTATTAGTTCCTCATTGTCCCCTCCCTCCCCCACCGTCCATCCCCCATGAACATTTGATCATGTATAAAAAAATATTTTTCAGGGCCCAGACTGTGACTCTGGACGGGAATAGAAAGCCCTGACCTCCTTCGGCGGAAGGGCGTTGGCTCCACCTGGCTGATGGTGTGTTTGCTAGCCCGACGTGTAACCAGGACGCCACCGAGACTCCAGAACTTGGGGGAAGGGGAAGATAGTATTCCAAAGAGGGCGCGGGAAAACCTCAGTGGGGAGGCTGAGGCAAGCAATGAGGTGGCTTCGTCGGCAGTCAAAGTTGTAGACCACACAGTCACCTGAAATGTAACGTCCACCTCGTTCACCATAAAATGTACATTTTTTTAAAAATGAGGGCAAACAATGACTTTGCGATCTGTTTTCTGAAGGTGTGGTTCTATAGGGGAAATATAGCACACATCAATTTATGCTTATGAATACCCATGGAGACATCTTAGTATAGACCATTGAAAATGACTCAGAGGGTGCTCCTGATGGTTTGTCAGAGGGGGCTCTCTACCCTCTGTGGAGGGAGCACTCTCATGTGTCACCCAGAACCCCCTTCAGTAAAGTGCCTACTGCCCAGCTGTCGGGGGATGACCATCATTTACCACACCCTTCCTGGGCGGCCACATGCAGCGACTGGTTGGTGTGAGGCTACAAACACTTGGGGCCACTCTGAAGGGCGGCACTAGCTCCAGCACGCTTTGTGCAGGTGACCAAGGCCACTGTCAGACTTGCACTGCACCTCAGTTTCTCCCGCTGTCCATTCCTGCCCCCAACCTGCCAACGTCTCAGAGTCTGCTTCCTGGGACGCCCCACCCTAACACTACTGACTTTCCTTGTCTCTGTCCCTGGTGGACCTGGAGCTGAGCGGTGTCCACACCACTCTTCCTCATTCCCTCTCCTCTCGGAATGACCCTCACCCCAGCAAGATCTTTCCCCAAAGACCTCAGCCCCAGCACCAGTCACACATCAGAGGGCCTGATGCTAACCATGGCCTGTTACCCTGCAGGACCTCACACTTTCACGGGTATCCCTTTGAGGCTTGTGCTTGGACTCATCATGGGCATCTGAAAGAAGTGCCTGGAAAGAGCACAACTAGAGGGGAAAGGTCAGCAATAGATTTCAGAGTCCATCTGACTCTGACACTATAGGGAGGTAGGCAAGTCGGTCTACCTTTCTGAGATGAATTTAACAAGTCTCCCTTCCTTCTCCTTGTTCAGCCTTCCCTTTTTCATTCATTCATCCAGTCACACCCATATCCATCCATCCATTCATCCACTCACCCATCTACCTACTCTTGCATCTATCCTTCCATTCATTCATACATCTATCAATCACCTTCTACTCATTCAACCAATTATGCACTCACTCTTCTACCCACCTACTCACTCATCCATCTACCTGTCCATCTAATCATCCATCCATCCATCCATCCATCCATCCATCCATCCATCCATCCACTCATCAACTTATCTATCCATTCATTCATCTATTTAACCACCAATCTATTTATTTATTCATCTATCTACTCATCCTCTAATCCACCTACCCATTCATATACCTACTTATCTGCCCACACATCCACCCGCCCACTCATCCATCCACCTACTCATCCATCCATCCACCCACCCACTCATCTATCCATACACGCACCCACTCAACCATCTGTCCATCAATTCATTTCTATCCTTCTATCTTTCCTGTTCTAGAAAGAATTCCAGTTTCCTCATCTGTAACAGGATAATAGCTGTTTCCCCAAGCTTCTTATAGGGGACTTATTGAGGTGAAGTATGTCAAGTGCCAGGTAAATAGCACAGGTACTAAACAAATGATACTTGCTGCCACTGGCCACCCGCTTTTACCTGCTCATCCTCCATGGTGGAGAAAAAGCCCGAGTTCCCAGGTCTCCAGTGTCCAGGACAGGAACCACTGCTGTGGGTCGTGGCAGAGGCTCCAGCCCCAGCGTCAAAGGTCTGGACGCATGGCTTGGGTTCAGAGCCTGTGGAGACAGGAGAGATGGGGTGTCAGAAGTAAGCTTTGAGGACTGAGGAATGACAGTCTTACTTCTGGGTCTGCTGTTGCTCTCCTGGAACACGACTCTTCTCATCTACAAAAGGGGGTGAGGAGGGGAGAAGGACGGTTCCCAAGGTGCTGAAACCAACACACGAGGCACCACCTCCCGCCCTGAGCCCATGGCAGACATTACTAGTCGATCATGAGGCTCTTTTCTGCTGAGTCATGGCCCCCTCAGCATTCTCCTCAGCCCACCATGTCCAGCAGCCGCCACAGTTTATGGGAGTCGGCTCATGAGGTGAAATCAATTTGCCCGGGAAACTTGGAAGAAGTACGGCCAGAGTGCTCCTTGGAGGGAAGGATGGAGAGACTTTGGACATGATATCAGGAGAGACCAGTCCCTGGAGAAGGACATCGTGCTTGGTAGAGGGGCAGTGAAAAAGAGAAAGGCCCTCCACAGGATGGATGGTCACAGTGGTTGCATCAATGGGATCAGGCATCGGAACAATTGTGAGGAACCCCGGTGCAGGGCTGGGCGATGTCTCATTCTGCCGTGCACAGGGTTGCTCTGGGTCAGTCTGGCACCTTCTGACAACAAGGGGCTGGAGGGAAGATAGATGATGTTCACGGATCCGTAGGACCACGTGCCCATTCTTGTCATTCGCATTTGGGGAAAAGTCTCTAGCAGGAGAACCTACCGGTACAATGAACGGTTTACCTAAATACTTGAACCCAATACCAGCCAAGGCACCTAATTTTACCACAAACACCGCATTAAAAATGTGCTGAGAAACTTGGCTTCTACACGAGTGTAGACGGTAACCCGACTCTTGTTGCCAAGTCTCTAACTCCGACCCAGTGACCTTCCCCTGCCTGGGTATCGTAAGAAGGTGTGGGAACCCCCCCTGAATAATTGTGAGTTCCCCTGAAGGGTCATTCTGCTGTGTATAAGACAAGCCCTTTGAGAAGCAGGAGGGGGGATTTCATTACCAGCAAGACCTGTGGCTCTGGACGCGAAATTCTTGTTCAGTGAAGCTCATGAAAACCAGAATATGGAACAGAGTGATGCACTTGCTAACCCAGGGAGCTAGTCAAGCTGAGTTCTTTGGTGCAGGTGCTGGCTGGTGGAGTAGGGCACCTCTGGGCACTTCATTGGGGAAGTTGAGCTTGTGGACTCATGGAAGTAGCCCTGAGTGTCTTTGGGCTGAAATTTACTAGAGGGGGGTGTCATTTAGCTCAGGGAGATGGATTTGCTGGCCCACAGAGCTCGCGCTGAATGCCTACAGGTTGAGGCTTACAATGGAGTGGGTATGCCTCCTTGGGCTTTGATGAGCAGATCTATAAGAACTTTCTAACATGTCTTGATAAACAACTCAACCCTGAGCAGTTCTCACTGACATGGCAACTTGCGGACCTGCTTAATAAACACTATGATCATGAATGCTGTCTGTGAGTTCTGTGTAGCCACTGTGATGGATATCAGAAGCCAGAGAGATCAAATAGAGACTCAATTAAGACAGCGTGAACTTGAGGCTGCCTCTTCACTCCATATGTGGAAGCTCCTATTGACCTTTGATTAAGTTCTGGTGCTTTCCAGAAACATGGGTGTGGTAAACTGAGGACCTGAAGGAGTGTATGACACCTTATTTCTACACTTGCAACCAGGGGTCTGGAAAACTAGGCCTATTTTGAGAAAGATCTCCATTGTTCCAGAGAGAAAAGTTTTCAAATGCATGCTCTCTGGGCTGAACATGTGAGACCCACAGTAGCCCCCCTTGAAGGAGCCACCAGGAAAGATGAATCGTTCTTGTGTCTGTCTCTTCATTATGCCTGAAGGTTAACTATATAGCAATCAGGTTCCATAACCAACCCACCGTCCAATGTGGTAAACTCTTTTTTGACATCTCTTGCTGACACTGATCAGAGATCAACACTCGGTTAAGCTGATGATTCACCTCATTGCTTGCTTATTGTGTTAACAGCTTGTGGAATTACTCACCGACAATGTAAAATGTTCACTGTATGACACATATGCCTTTTGAAAGATCTGTAAGTCCCATTATAGATACCCGTTGGGAAAAAAAAATTCATTCTCTTGGTTCTGACACTGGGGCAAGGAGTCCCTGTGCCCCACTGTCTGTCTGTCTATTTTCCACAATAGTAAAGTCACTCTAAGGACTCATTCGAGTACTGGAAATCCCTATAAACTGACACATGGACTAGAAGAGAAATAGGATTTTGGGTTTGTGTTAGTCCGGGTAAATTAGAGAAACAAACTCATAGACATGCATATGGATATAAGGGCATGGTTTATATACAAGAGGAATTAAGAAAGCATTAAGAAAGCATCCCAACCCAGTCCAGTACAAAGTCACAAGTCCGATATTAGTTCATATGTCCGATACCAGTCTATAAAGTCTCCTTCTGACTCAGGAAGTCACAGGTCAGTGGGGGCAGAGTCCCAGCACCGGCAGGGGTTTCCCCATGGCTCCTCGCTTCCAGGGCTCAGGGTCCATCAACAGCATCCAGTGGTGGTAGAGGCAACTCAGCCCTGGCAGGGCTCTCCACGTGGCTTCGCCAGCTTCAGAAGCCTGGTTCTATCAGGGTAAGGCTGTGTGACTTCTCCTCCAGCTCCTCCAGCTCCTGGGATGCTGCCATCTTGTCTTGTCTGTAGTTCGTTGTCTCTGAGACTAACTCCCAACAACTAGGAAGATAGCTTCTCACCTTCACAAGGGAAATATCGCGAGATTTCCTAGATGTCTCAGGAGAAAGTCATGCCCACACGGAGACCTCATTGGCTACTCAATGGCTATCTCTAGATTAACAGACTAGACTCCACCCCTACATCTCAATCATGAAATTAACATGAGCACATGACTGACACAGGGTTCCACTAGACTATGTTGTCTTCCTTCCTGTTTTATTTTTGCGGTTGCAAATGTCCACAGTAAAGCATATACAAATCCAGTCATTCCTACAGTGCAATTCAGGAATATTGTTTACTTTCTTCAGTTGTGTAATTGTTCTCGCTCTTCTCAGTTATTCCTCCACCATTCACGTGAATCCATTGATTCCAATGTTTCTCATCTAACCTTTCGAGTTGCTCTTTTCAAACCGATCTCAAAATAATTCTTTATAAGAACGCAGTACTCAAGACAGACATTCTTCACTAATCAAGTAAAACTACTTTTTGGTTGAGAGAACACTTAAGGGGATATTTATGGTTTAAGATTTAAAGATGATCCCAGAACAAGAAGTTTTCCAGCCTTTATGGAACAAGATCCCCAAAGTCTGCGAATGAAGGCTGAACATATTAGTGGGACAAGAGGAAAGTAAAAGGAACTAGAGGAAAGAACTAGGAGGCAAAGTACATTTATAGAGGTCTAGATACAGGCATGTACACATGTAAATATATTCATGTACAATGATAGAGAAATATATATATATGTTAAATATCAAGGCAGAAAGATGAACACTGGGTCTCCACTCAAATACTCCCTCAATGCAAGCACACGTTGTTCTAATAAACCAGATTTCTGTGATGTTCGCCTTCCCCAACTTGATCACTGATGACAAAATGGGTGAATAAGCAAATGTGGTGAAGAAAGCTGATATGCCAGGCTATCAACAGATACAGCATCTGGGGTCTTAAAGGCTTGAGGATAAACAAGAGAAGCAGTAAACTTCACATGGAAGAGGCACAGTAGCCTGTGTGATCATGAGATGTCGATGACACCAGGCATCAAATATCCAGAACAATCATATCAGTGTGAGTGAGGGGGAGGGTGGAGTGGAGACCCAAAGCCCATCTGTAGACTCTTAGACGTCCCCCTGACAGAGGAGTTATAAGGAAGAAAGGAGGCAGTCTGGGTGCAGTGTAGCACTGACAATACATACAACGTTCCCCTAGTTCTTTAATGCTTCCTCCCCACCCCCACTATCATGACCTCTATTCTGCCTCACAAATCTGGCTAGACCAGAGGATGTACACAGATACAGATAAGAGCTTGCCACATAGGGAATTCAGGACAGATAAACCCCTCAGGACCACTAATGAGTGTAGTGATACCAGGAGGGGAAGGGGAAGGGGGAGATGGGGGGAGAAGAGGGGAACCGATCACAATGATTGACATATAACCCCCTGCCAGGGACAGACACCAGAAAAGTGGGTGAAGGGAGGCAGTGGAACATAATCATAACTTATAATTTATCAAGTGTTCACAAGGATAGGAGAGTAGAGGAGGGAGGGAAAAAGAGGAGCCAATGCCAAGGACTCAAGTAGAAAGAAAATGTTTTGAAAATGACAATGGCAACATAAGTACTTGATACCATCAAGGCCTGGATTGTTATAAGAGCTGTAAGAGCCCCCAATAAAATGATTTTTAAAAAAATCCCAAAGGTCTAGAATTCATGAGAATTTGACATTATGTTTTGCACTTTCCCTCTTTTTTTTTGGGGGGGGGTCATCTCTGCCCTTTGGTGGTGGGAGTAGGAGGCCCACCCTTTGCTCCTCCTACGCCACCGGGGCTCAGCTGCACTTTCCCTTTTTTGATCAGGATTTTTCAAGAAACTCTTTGATCAAAATGTTTGGTAATGTGTAGCTGGGCACCATCAAGCTCTCCTGATCTCAGGATAAAGGAGGAAGTTATTTATGGGAGCGATTAGCCATACTTCTCTTTCCTCCCTCCACTTCTTTGTTTGTTGTGCAGAGAAGCTGTGATGACTCATATGTTGCTGGAAGCTCCTTCAATGGTATTTAAAACAATAGCAGAGTCACCCAGGATTCAGCAGAGCTTCCCTACAGGTGGCCCCTGGGGTCAGAAGGCACTCTACTTCTGAGAGTCGAGTCAACTCTGGTGATGTGAATGGAGTAAAGCCTGTGGAAGTGGAGCCTTAGGGATCTTCTTTGCAGATGGGGTAAAACTCAAGGCGAGAAGAGACAACTGCAAACATCAGTGAATAATCTGAAGCTGGAAGGCACGAAGCATGACTCTAGGAATATTGGAGGTCCTCAAAAATAAAATGGAACACAAAGATCAATACCCTAGATGCGAGTGAACTCAAAGGGACTGATATTGGCCAATTTGAATCGAGAAATCATATGGTTTGCTATGCCAGGAATGACGCAATCAAGGGCAAGGGGGTTGCCTTCATCATCAAAAAGGAAATTTCAAGGTCTATCTTGGAGTATAACGCTGTCGGTGAAGGGTTTATATGTGTCCACTTTCAAAGAAATCCAAACAATACAACTATTAGTCTAATTTATGCACCAAACACAAAAGCTAGCGAACAAGAGGTTGAGGAATTCTACCAACATCTTCAATTGGAAATTGATCAAGGGGGTTGCCTGCTTGAAGACAAGCCATTAAGACCTCAGCCATTGTTCTTTCTGACAGTTGGTGAAGCACGGTTTCTTCATCTGGGGAGTGGTTGTGAGGGTGGCGGACACTTTGAGGACTTTTGTGAGGTTGCAGCAGAGATCAAGTCTGGTGCCTTGGAGGTGGGCGATGAGTCTTGCCCAACTTCTCTGTACTCCAGCTCTGAGGGGGTTCCCTGGATTTCTCCCATTGTCCAGGGAAGCAGCCGTCAAGGAATCACAGCACATACTGCAAGAGGCCAACTTGCTGCCAAAGACCTTTGAAAAATGTCCGAGCCAAGATGTCCCTTGTGGGCACGATCTTTCTAGCTGCCTTAAAGGCCCGTGAACTGGCAGGGTGAATACGGAGGGCTGCGGAAGGAGGGTTGGCTTTGAATTCTAGGTTGGCAAGGAATATGGACAGTATCGTGCATTGCTAGAAGAACGAACGACTCTCTCTTGGAGGAAGTACAGTGGGGAGGCTCTTTAGCATGGAGGATGTGGACATGTCATCTCACTGACGCTGCTCATGCTATCAGGAGGGGCTCATCCCTATTGAAGAGCAGTCTGTTTGGTACAAGGGAGGGTTTGGCGGAAAAGAGGAAGACTCTCGAAGGGCTGCCTTGCAGTGGGTGCAACGGACTAGTCTGGCAATGAATTTGGGGATGATTCAGGGGTGAATTTGGGGATGATTGAGGACCAGGAAAAGCTTCAGTCTGTGTATATATGGTCACTGTGAGTTGGAACCAACTGAACAGTTGGTTGTGTCTTACAACAACAACCATAGCAACAACAACAACAAGAGCAGTATGGGTGGAGGCCCATGTCTTGTTTATGCTGTGGAGTCAGGACAATGAACAGTACTCCTTCCAGGCCTCAAAGGGTGTGGGATGAAGGATCAATTCTGAGGCTACCCTGTCAGGAACCATTGTTGCTAGCCGGCGAGGTCTTGCGTTAATTGGTGCCTTGTCCCCACACGCTGAACTGAGAGCGGGGGACACTCACGGGTGGTCTGTACCCACTGCACGTTCCCTCCCTTCCCAGCTGCATATGGGCACGCAGGAGCCCGAGTTTGGGAGCGCTGAGGTGCTAGCATTTGAAGAAGAAGGCAAGTTTCCAAGTAGGAACTGGCTACGACCTCTGCCAGAGGTGTAGATGGGGTAGGTGCAAACTTAAGCTCCATTCGTTGCCCGATACCCGCTCCCTGAAGGTCCTGATAAACCGACCCTCATCGCGGCTGCCCCGGCCCCCTGTCCAGGCCGCTCGGAGGGGCTTTATGGGGCTGTCCTCCCTGCTCTCTGCACCGACATCTGCCCCTTCATCTCAAAGAGAAGGCGGACTCTATGACTCAGGGTGACAGGGAAGCAAAACAGACCAGGAAGGAAGAGGAAAACCAGATGCGAGGCTGACTTCTGGAGGCCAGGGGGAACTGGAGAGGGGGGGTGCGGGGAGGGGGGGCCACCTGGAGGGGTAGTCCCAGGCCTCAGCCAAGTCCCCCCAGGCCCTCTGGAGATGCCGGGCTTTGAGTTCAGCCTTTATATGGAAGCTTCTGATCCAGGAACAGGCTGAGCCCCACCCTGCTGACCGATGCAGCTCTTACCCTGTGTCACTGAGGGAGACCCATCTTCACGCCATAGACAGAGCGCCAACCTGGTTGTCACAGACCAGCGACCTGGGGTCACAACCCTTTTGGGGGTCGAACAACCCTTTCACTGGGGTCACCTGATTCATGACAGTAGCAAAATGACAGCGATAAAGTAGCAATAAAAATAGTTTTATCGTGAGGGTTGGGGGGTCACCACCACATAAGGAACTATATTAAAGGGTCACAGCATTAGGAAGGTTGAGAACCCCTGTTGCAGATCACCTCTATCATGATATCAGGTTGAGCCCGGTGTCCTACTGAGTCTCCATGCTGGCTGTCATACATTGAGCCCCACCTGGGGGCAGACAGAGCCTCCATCTTCATTGCCCCAGACTAAGCCTCTCTCTGGTTATCCTAGATGCTCTCTAATTTGATAGCAGGCTGAGTCCCATCCTGGTGTCATAACCTTTTATCCTGGTTGCCATAGACTAAGACTCCATCTGGGTACCAGCCCGAGCCCTTTCCTGGTTGTCATACACTGAGCTTCCATCCTGGTATCGACTGAGCCCTCTCCTGATCTTGATGCTGCTATAGACTGAGCCTCCATCCTGGTTGGTGTTGACTGAGCCTCCATCCTGGTTGGTGTTGACTGAGCCTCCATCCTGGTTGGTGTTGACTGAGCCTCCATCCTGGTTGGTGTTGACTGAGCCTCCATCCTGGTTGGTGTTGACTGAGCCTCCATCTTGGTGTCACCCACAGAGCCCTTCCTGGTGTCAGACTGAAATTCTGATCTTGGGTATCATAGAAAGAGCTCCTGTCTTAGCGAAGCAAACTGAATCCTCAAACTGGCCACTCACTGCATCTTCGCCACAGACAGAGCCTTGATCCTAGTCACAGATTGAATTCCGACCTTGACATCACACACTGAGTTCTGGCCTTGGTGACCGACTCCTCTGAGCCCCAAACGTTGTCTCTCGTGGCCTGTGGTCACCTTAGCCTGAAATTCCCACTGACATAACAAGCTCCAGCTGTCAAGACTCCACTCTTCATTCCCCTGTCTCCCCGAACCCAGGCAGATGGGTCTTCCTTCCAGGGAGCCGGCCTGACACATGGAGAGCGACTCGCTTCCTTACTGCCCTTGGGACACCATGCCTGTCCATGGCGGTTCTCTGTCTCATCTCTTCTCCTCTCAGTGGCCATTGCCTAATTTCAACTCTTCCTGCATGATTACAGCTCTCATTGGAGGCCCAACCACACATGCTGCTGGACCCTCAGTTGACTGCCTCCCCCTGGGGCTGGTGTGCCTTTTGCACCACACTCTGATGTCACTACTTCTCCTCCATTGCTTCCCTTTCAGCTGCTCTCTCTCTTTCACACACACACACACACACACACACACACGAGCCAGACTCACTCTTCCGGTCAGATCCTCTGCACACAACCTGAGCTAAAGGGCTTGAGACTGCTCTGTATCTCCTCGCTCCCTCCTGATTTTGTCATTAAAGTTTTATTGGGACACAGTCAGGCCCCATTCATGTACACATTGTCCATGGCTGCGTTCTTCATGCAGCAGTGGATCAGTAGCTGCCCCAGAGACCAAGTAAAAACAATCCATGCTTTACCTATTTAAAAATTACCATCCTCCTCTTCCTCCTCCTCCTCCTCCTCCTCCTTCTCTTCCTCCTCCTCCTCCTTCTTCCTCCTCCTCCATCGCCATGACTCTGAGGTCCTTGAGTGCAGGGACTGCATTGGATCCAGTTTTAGATCTCCATGCTCTTGGTGACAGTACTAAGGTGGTACGTGTAGGATCCTTCCCTGGCTGGTTGGCTGAACGCAGTGAAAAACCCATCATATGTTTTTTCTTACTCTGATCTCACACCCACCTCCTGAATCTTCACTTTGCAGCAGCACGCACAGAGATGTAGAGGGTATAGTGATTGCCCGAGGTCATTATTATGTTGACAAAAGGTGGGATTGACATTTAAGCACAGGTATGTACAACTCTAACATAACAAATGGCTATTCTGCCATGAGCAGTGTTGGCCAGGGAGATGGCTCCATGAATGGATGGAAGAGTAGATGGGTAGATGAATAGATGGATAGATGGTTGAATGAATCAATGGGCAGATGGATGGGTGGGTGGTTGGATGGATGAGTAGATGGATAGATTGATAAGTGCATAGATAAATGGATGAATGAATAGGTGGGTATGGATGAGTGGATGAATGCATGGGTAGGCGGGTAGGTGATGGGTTGTGCAAATGAATGTGTAGGTGGTTGGGTGAGTGAATGGGTTTTGGGTGAATGTTTGGGTATGTGAATGGATGGGTGGGTAGATGGGTGGGTGAGTGGATGGATGGTGGGATGAATAGGTGAGTGGGTGAATGGGTGGATAGGTAAATGGATGAATACATTGGCAGGTGAGTTGATGGGTGGTGGGTGAAAGGGTGGTTAGGTGAATGGATGGATGGATGGGTAGATTGGGGGTGAGTTGATGAGTGGTGGGATGAATGGTGGGTAAATGGGTGGGTAGATAGATGGGTGGATGCATAGAGAGAGGGACAGATGAATGGATAGTTGGATAGCAGATGGTGTGACAATGTGCAGAGGAAGGGGTGCCCTTCACTCAGGAAATGAATGATGAGCAGAAAGAGGAGGAAGGGGCAGCATTTTCATAGAGAAGTGAGACAAGGCGAGACATTGATCAGGTATGCACATATTCTATATTTGAGGCACCCTGGAGGTTGGGGAGGCCCTTAGACACTAACCACAGGTCATCAGTCCAAACCCATCCAGTAGGTCCCGGAGGAGAGAAAGATGCAGCCGTCTCCTCCCATGAAGAGGAACAGCTTCCCAAACACCAGAGGCTCAGTCTGAGGCTCGCTGATGGCAGTGTCTTCGTCTGTTTGTCTCTTTGTTGCTATGTACCAGGAGATGAGTGGGAAAGTCTGGTCAGAGTGGGACAGCCTGGTGGACCTCTGCTCCAGAGACTGTCACTAAAAGTCCCAGACAGTCAGCTGCAAAGCCTCAGAGGGGCATAGGAAAGCTATGTCCTCATTCCTCAGGGCCACTGCTTGGGGCCGAAGCAGGGAGAGGGTCTCGGCCCCACTCCCCAGCCTCTTGCTTCTCTCTGCGGAGCTGCCCATCCATTCCCGGCAGCCCCCACGGCACCAGCCCTAGAAGGGTAAAGGTCTGCACCCTGCCAGTTCTCACAGCTTACCCCCCCCCCCCTTGCTGGCTTGTAGCTCACAGCCTCAACCTGGAGAATCGAGTGACCTTCACGAGGACACACTATCGCTCCAATACCGACCCAGCTTCACGTCCCCCTCCTCTGCCGTCAAGGCACAGTATTTAAAGTCGTGGGCTGTGAATCTAACCACAAGGTCAAGGTTCCAGTCCACCAGCCGCTCCTCAGGAGAAAGATGTGATGGTTTCTTCCATAAAGATTCATCCATCGGGGCTGATCTACTCTGTCCTGAATGGTCACTATGGGTCAGAGTCCATTGGATGGCAGTGGGGTTTGTTTTTCCACCCAGCCTCCCACTGACCGGTCAGAGGGCATCCCAGGAGAGCCTCAGCATCCTGGCCTGCACTGCAGTGATCTTGAGGTAGCCATCATCTCTGTGAGACCTCTCACTCCCACCCCAATGGCCTTTGGCTGCTGAGCGTGGGCAAGAAGAGGTGGGAGAAGATGCTGGCTGGTGTCTGCTATGTGCTGGCTGAAGGGATTCATGGTGAGGGCCGTCCTGCTGGGTATAAAAGGAACCCTCTCAGAAGCAGCAAGAGGGATCTGAAGACCAGGAGAGGCTGGAGCACAGCAAAGCTCCTGCATCCAGGAAGTGGCAACAGCGGAACCAGGAGCCAGAGCAGGAGACAGGATGGAGGAGGCCAGTCCACGGGGCAAGTAAAGTTGCCTGAATGCTTTGGGGCAACAGGCTGGCTTGTGGACTGGGGCGCCTCTGTGCACTTCATTGGGGGAGCCGGGCTTCTTGACCCGCGGAGCTGGAGCTGAGTGCCTTCAGGGTGAGGTGGAGAGCAGCGCGGCATGCCCTTTGCGCACCGGTGGCAGCCCTAAATGAGTTTTGCAACATTGCTGGATCACGGCAGAGCCCAGGCTAAGAGGCTGAGGGCCAAAGAGGCCTGCCTGTGGGCAGGACAGAGAAGTCACCATCTTCACTGAACAACTTCATCCTGAGCGTTTCTCACCTGAGTCGTCAGTGGCTAACTCACAAATAAACCCATCACGGTGAGCCTGGTCTGTGAGTTCTGAGTAACCATGGCAATGTGTCTCCAAACCAGTCACAGAAATTAAAAGCTGTGAAAAGGCCAGCTGCTGTCAGAATTGGCCAGGATAGTGGGACGGTGGGGGCAGGTAAGACCTCTGCCTGGGGGCAGTCGGCCCCGGGAGACATCCCCCCCCCCCACACACAAACACCATCTCCTCAAGAAGTCACTCACCCTTCTCTGAGCCCAACATCACCCTGCATGGAATGGACCATTCTGGTTCTGGTGTGTGGTCCAGCCCAGTAACCAATGGCTTCTGTCATCCTCATAATGACTCTTCCGTGGCCCCCTCCTGGGTTCCAGGCCACCCTCCCTCCCTGAGCCTTGCCCCCAGACCCCACACTAGGCTAAAGAGAGTCCCTCCCCTTCAGAAACCCACAGTCTATGAAAAAAGCCACAGGCGATGGTGGCTGAACCAACAGTGGGGTCGGTCCGACTGGCTCGTGCAGGACAAGAACGAGGTCAAGGAAACCCTAGAGTGTACGCGTGCGGGACCAACTTCTGCACCGCCCCCGCCCTCCGCCTACACCACCCCACTCATCTCTGGAGGCCTCAGCCCCTGAGAATAGCCAGATGATGTCTAGGCCATCGAGGTAAGAAACATCTCTTTGCAAAAGCAATTCTGCCCAGGCCTTGGAGAACACAAGTCAGGGGTCTATGTAGCCCTAGCAGAGACATAGAAAGACCCTGAGACCAGGAGGCAGGCTTGGTGTGCGTGCGTGCTAGTGTGTGTGTGTTTGTGTGTTTGTATACTCTACATCCCTGTGTGCATGTGTGTGTGTTTATGTGTGTGATAATGTGTGTGTTCTGTGCGTCTCTGTGTGTGCATGTGCAAGTCTATGTGTGTGTGAGGACATGGGCATGTGATGGTGCATGTGGGACCTTGGAAATGTGTACACGTGTTTGAGCATGTATGTGTGTAAGATGGGCACTGATGGCACGGTGTTTAAGTGCTTGGCGGCTAAACCGCCCAGAGCCTCTGTGGAAGAGAGACACGCAGTCCGCTCCCATAAAGAGGATAGCCTGGGAAGTCTTATGCAGTGTGAACTCTGCCCTAGAGAGTCCACAGGGACCGTGGTATTCTAGTGACGATGAGTATGGCTGCGAGTTTCAAGGCCTGACGTTCGAAACCAGCAGCTGCTCCGTGGGAGAAAGAGGAGGCTGCCTGCTCCTTCCCCCGTTAGTCTCCGCAGTCCCACCCTTGACTGGCGGCCAGCCTTGACTGGATGCAGGCAGAGCCTCTTGGTGTCGGCAAAGGGTGTGTGTGTGACAAATTGTGTGTGTGGTTAGTGTTCAAGGAGCCCCAGCGGTGTGACGGTGACGCGTTCGGCTGCGAACTGGACAGCCAGCAGTTGGGGCCTCCCCTGAGGCCCTGCTCCCCGGGAGTCTGCATTCCAAGGAATCCTGGTCACGAGGGGGGTGCTCTCTGTGAGTCAGGACCCACGCACAACAGCGTGCGACTGTGACGAGATGTTTGCGTGTGTGTCCCCTGGAGCCCTTAAAAGTACCCAGCATGCCCGCTCCTGCTGCCCCCACAGCTGGACTTGGGCCCGCATCTGGAGCCCCCAGAGAGTTGCTGGGCTGCCCTTGGGGGCCTTGGCGCTCCCGTGGACACAAAGAAACAAAGGAACCCCAATCCAACTCCCCTCCGTGGAGCCAAGGCGGACTCCCAGGGACCCTGTCTTGCCCCTGCATCCAGTGGAGTGGGCAGAGCATGAGAGATTCCTTCTTTCTGCAGGAGGACCTTCAACCCACTCTTGAGGGAGATGTTTGCCCAGGGCAGGGGGGACCCCACAACTCTGTGACCAGTCTTGGGGAGCTCCCCTAAAGATGCCCGAGGCCAGAGCTCCCCAGGTGCCAGGCCCAGCAGGGACTGATGAAGACATGATGGTGGGCAGGGAGGACTGGGGAGCTGGGTATGGAGCGGCCCCCCCGGTTGGTCACTGGCTGCCCCTTACCTCGCTTGAAGGCCCACTGCTTCGGCCACAGCTTGGAGAGGGCAGGCCAGGAGTGGTTGAGCACCAAGTCCGCCATGGGGCCGGGTGGGTGAGAGTGTGAGAGTGGCGGCCGGCCGGGGCTGAGGCTGGACTCAGGCGGGGATCCCTGCCAGGATGGGCTCCCAGCAAGAGGGGCGGGGCCAGACAGCCGCCTCCTGGGATGGGAGCTGGAATGTACAACCTGGGGCCGGGCTGGAGGACCCAGTTTGGGGGGTGGCCAAACTCTCTGCACTCCACGCACACCCCCAGTGTCTTGGTTGGGGTCCTGGAGTCTGGCTGGACATTTCCAGGAGTCCAGGGTGACGGCAGGGTGGGGGCAGACACACTGACTGGTGCAGCCTGGGCCAGAGCTGAGTGTCCCCCATGCATGTGTTCGACACTTTCTCGGTGGACAGTCCCAAACTGTCAGGTAGAAGCCATTGTCACCTGCCTGGCTCAGCTACCCTGGAGGGCAAGAAGGACTACCCTGGTGTCAGGTAAAGTCATCATCATTGTTGTTAGGCGCCAGCAAGTGGTTCAGACCCATAGAACCTTCCGCCCAACAGGAGGAAACGCTGCCTGTCCTGTGGTTAAGCAGAGGGGCAGGGAGAAAGAGGAAGGGCTCTAATGAGATGGACGGCCACAGTGGCTGCGTCAATGGGCTTAGGCATGGGACTCATGAAGACGGTGCAGGACCGTGCAGTGTTTTTTTTTTTTTTTTTAAGGCAAGCTTGTCAAACCTTCACATTCACTCTGAGGGGCACTGCACAGTCTCTCAAAAGCGACAAAGCCCACTTACTATGCACACTACTCTTTAAACGGTAGCTGCAAGAGAAGCCACCATCCTTGGGTTTGGGTGCACCATGCAGTCTTTCGTTCTGTTGGGCACAGGAAACCCATGAGATGAACCCTAACCACCACCACAGCAGCAGATCTGTACAGGGGGGAGGGTGGGGGCCCAGATGCCTTCTCTTGAGGAGCCGCTGGTGGATTTGAACCGCGGGCTTTTCCGTTAACAGCCTCATGCACAGCCCGCGTGGCCCCCAAAGGCTGGAGCTCCAGGCAAAGAGGGTGGGCTTTCTGCTCTGTGGGGGGCGGCGTCTGGGAGGTGTCGGCTTGCCCGGGTGAATCTCTGAAATCCTCTCTCGTGTACGTGTCTGCGGGGCACGTGCGTGTCCTCTGGGTGGGATGTGTATCACGCGGGGAGAGCTGGGTGTCAGCCTGCCTGTGTGCGAGCATGGTGTGTGTGTGTGTGTGTGTGTGTGTGTGTGTGTGTGTGTGTGCGCGCGCGCGCATGCACGCTGTCCCCTGGCGTTGGGAGCTGCCTGACTGAACCCCCACCCCTCAGACCCCAGGCATTCCCCACCGTCTCCTGCGTCCCTTACTCGCTGCCCCAGCCTCTCACAGACAGATCCCTTCTGTGACTCCCCAGCCCCAAGCCATCATCACCCTCAAGAGAAGGAGGAAAAAAAATATCCCCAGACCCAAGCTCCCTGCCGTCCAGTCAATACTGAGTCAACGTGACCGGACAGGACAGAGCAGAACTGCTTCTGGGAGTTTCTGAGTCCCCGGCCTCGCTGCCTCGGAGCGGCTGGCGGTTTCAATCTGCTGGACTTGCAGCCCGACGCCTAACCGCCGCGCCACCAGGTGAAGAGAAGATGGGGCACGATGAGAGGCCCCCGTGCATGCTGGAGAGGGAGCCCGGGTGGTGTGGTGGGTGAGTGTGGCAGTCATGTACTTATGTTAATTTTATGATTGAAATATAGGGGTAGAGTCTGGCTTGTTAATCTAGAGATAGCCATTGAGTAGCTGATGAGGCCTCTGGGAGGGCACGGCTTTCTCCTAAGACTCCTGGGAAATCTCACCATATTTCCCTCATGAAGATGAGAAGTTATCTTCCCCGGTTGTTGGGAGTTAGTTTCAGAGACGATTAATCACGGACAAGACAAGCTGGCAGCATTCGAGAAGCTGGAGGAGCTGGCAGAGAGACCACACAGCTTTGCTTTGATGGAGCCAGACCTCTGAAGCTGGGGCAGCCACATGGAGACCTCTGCCAGTGATGAGTTGCTTCTGCTGTTGATGGACCGTGAGCCCTGGAGGCGCGGTGCCCTGCCAGCACCGGGATTCTGCACCCACTGACCTGTGACTTCATGAGTAGGAAGAAGACTTTGTAGACTGATTTCAGGCATATGGGTTAATACCGGACTTATGACTTTGAACTGGACTGGGCTGGGATGCTTTCTCCATGTCCCATTCCTTTTGTATATAAACCTTTTCCTTAAACCTATATGCGTGTCTCTGAAATTTGTTCCTCTAGTCTACGCGGACTAACACAGTGAGGCAATGTGCTCTGAATTGCAAGGTTGGCAGTTTGATCCCACCAGCCACTCTGCAGGGGGAGGAGGACGAGGCTGTCTGCTTTCACAGAGATCCCCCGGTCTGGGACACCCTCTGGCACTGTTCTCCTTTGTTCCCCTGGCACCCCCTGGGTCTGACTTGACGGCTTGCCCTCACACACCTGAAGGAAGGGACGGACACCTTCTCTTCTCTGGCGCCACCCCCACCCCAACGGGTATCAACGTGGTGGGGGCCACGATTCCCAGGGAGAGGAATGATGTCATGAGACAGGGATAACCTGGTGGTCCCCCAGGTTGAGACAAGCCCCTCGCTTGTCAGAGGACCCTGGGTGTCCCTGTCCCAGCCTCACCCCATGCGAGGCGGTTTCCCTGAGTATGTGTCAGATGAAGAGAGGACTTCCCCACAACTGCTTCTACTCCAAAATAGTCAGCAAATATTAGAAGTCATTTGCCACCTCAGAAGCATAGTCTCCCTGAAGGCGGCCAGCTAGCCAGGGGCCTTTGTCTCTCTCACAAAAGATAGGGCGGACTCCCTGCCATTAGGACAATGGGTCACTTCCCCTAAAGCTTTAGCCGAATAAAGGTTGGGCCACTACCTTGAAACGGGGTCCCCCTCCTTGTCACATGGGGACCCTAAACCCTCCTCCTATCACGTGAGTACCCCTAGATTACTCATTACTGTATAACCTATGGGATAATCCCTTCCTGTGACGTGTGTCTTTGCCTGTAATTAGAGACCTTGCATGTCCCCAAAAGATATATAAGGTTTGGTCAGAATAAAGGAACTTTCTCCCTCAGTTGCCTCTTCTTCAACTCCTCTCCTCTCTCCTCCCTGTTCCCTCTCCCCCACGTCCTCTCCTCCCCCCTCACTCACTCGCTCCACTCAGACCACCAAGCAGGGCTGAGGTGAGCATGCTACCATGAAATGTGTCTGACTCCATTATTTCTCTCTTTCTCATGCTCTCTATGCTGTTATTACAATAATTGATCATCGCCATGCAATTGTGCCTACCGAACCCCTGATTAAGTTAATGTCGGAGGCTGGCCCTTCTGACAAGTGTGGACTGACACA
>PVJH01022710.1:0-36118 GCA_004026705.1 Nesogale talazaci
GGGACCTAAGGCCCACTGGTGGGTAATTGGTCACCCTTTTACAGGGGAGACACGGGGAGGAGACAGACCAGTCGGGGGGCAGCCAGGCAGTGATGATGCATACAAGTTTCCTCTGATTCCTGAAGCCTTCCTCCCTGTCCCCCAACCATCATGGTCCCAACTCTACCTTGCAAATCCAGATGGACTGGAGAAGTCACACAGGCATAGAGGGGAGCTGGAGATATGGGGAAACCAGGATGGATGGGCCCCTTCGGGCCAATGGTTAGAGTGGAGATACTGGAAGGGTGGAGGGAAGGGGGTGTAGAGACACGGAACCAACAGCAAGGATATATACACAAGCTCTTATTTGAAGGATGGGAATCAAAGGAGTGGGTTGGGGGAGAGGTCGGGCAGTGTACGATATGACAAAACAATAACAATGTATAAAGTATTGAGGGTTGGAGGGGAGGAGAGACCAGGGGAAGAGGGGAAGGAATGGATAAGCCTATACTAGGGGCTAAAGGGAAAAAGGTGGACGATTGGAGAACAATAATAGAAGTGGACATGTGACGGTGCTTGACGAGTATGCTTATTTATATATTGTGAAAAACGATGTATGAGCCCCTAATAAAATGATTGGAAAAAAAATTGATGGAGTCAGTAGTCACACTGCTAAGTAGTCATCCTTCACAATTGAATATCCCAAATGAAAACCAAACTCACTGCCCTTGAATCAATTCCAAATCATAGCACACACGGACCTCTAATTTGTAACTGTGATGGTAAGGTTTTATGTCAACGTGATTATAGCTGTATGGATGAAGGAGTAGAGGCTAACCTACCAATCCAGTGATGTTTCCTTGTAGGTTTGGTCTTTTTATAAGAGAGGCACTTAGGGGACCTCTCTTTCTTGCCATTTACCTTCATCTTTGCTTAGAATCTGTGTCTACCAACTGGGTTGGTCAGGCTCCCACTGATGTTGGATCCACGAAGCTCAGAACAGACGGGCCTATGTGATCTGCTTGCTTTCTGCTTCGTCTGTGTCATAGACCTGCTACTAGATGAGTCTGAAGAGGGCTCTCTGGCTAGCCTCGGGCTCATGGACTTGGGTTAAATTGAGCAGGGTATAAAATGACCTCTTGATATAAAGTTCTTTTTTGCTTGTTTTGGCGGGGGAGGGGGGGGCATCACTGCCCTCCGGTGGTTTGGGGAGCTACCCAGTGCCGCTCCAGAGCGCCACCGCTGCATTTGAACCACCAAGCCCGAGGAGCTGCAGTCCCGCACTCAACCACTTCCGCCACCTGGGCTCAGCCGATATAAAGTTCTATTTTATACATATGAGTGTCACTGATTTTGTTTCTCTAAATAAACTATTCGTAACTGTCAATGGTGGGGTGGGGGTGAGGGGGGATAAACAATATCCTGAATGCTTGAAGGTGCCAGAACAGCATTGTCTAGTTTGCTAGTGCTGCTGTAACAGAACACGCCTGATGTGCTAATGCCACTCTTCTATAACAGAAATATTATTGGCAGATGGTCCAAATTCAGAGTGTAATCTGGACCCTGGGAGACTTACTACTTTGTTTCAGCTTCTAATAATGGCGAGTCTTGGATTCCCGGCATTTGATTCCTTCCATTAGCATTGATCACATCTGTCTTCCCTCATTTGCCCTAATTTGTTTCTGAATCTAGGACAGTCCTTATAACTCTGAATGTTAGATTTAGGGCACACCCTACAATGACAGTCTTAGTCACATAAAAAACCCCCTTCTCAAGTGGCATTACAGCTACAGATAGAGGGTTATGCCTTTGGGGGGGGACCACAGTTCAAATCAGACACCATTTCCTGACACAATAGCAGATTGGAAAAGAAAAATGGTAAAAAGCTATCAGTAAGTATGACTAAAAAGTAAAAAGTCAACACTAAGGATGAGTCATACTGTTGTGTGCTGCTGAGTCAATTCGGGTTTCCTAGACTAAATTGTTTGGCAACAGACTGCTACTCTTGTTTCTGGAGAGAAACTAGTGAATTCAAGCTGCCAACTTTTGGGTTAGCAGCCAAGCAGCTACCCATTGTGCCACTGCACTACTTCCTGATGATAGTACTTCCTAATCACTTATAATATCCTAGAAGTTGTTTTAGGAGTGTATGGTTTGCTTCCACAATTAGACCACAGAGGATATTAGTTATCACCCATGTAATACCCGTTACCCATTTCCTCCTGAAAGAATGCAGTTCTTCCTCGGCTGCTGTTTGCCTCCTGGTAAACTAACTTACCTCCAGTGCCTGGCATGGGTCTGAATGATTTGAGGCTCATCCCTTTCCTTCCAGGAACAGGCATGTGGGCCAAATTGAGCCAAGGAGGGGCTCAAAAATATGCTGGGAGTGAAGGAATGATTCTGGGAAAAGTTTCTTCATTCTTAAAGTTCCATCATTTTTGGATGCTGAATATCTAGAGGTAATACTACATCTATCTTTCTACTAGCCTGGGGAGATACCAGGATGAGGGAAAGGCAGAGGAGAGAGATGAACACAAGCTGAGAAGATATTACTGAGTCACAAATTTCTGCACCTACCCAGTAGATGAGATATCATTTACTATGCAAAAACAAAAAGTGCTGTACTCTGTAAGAAAAGTTCCTGCTTTCTGCATTTCTTACTTGTTATGCAAGAAAAATGAACTCCTTTCCATCTCTCAGTAAATGGATATCCTGAAGCAAGAGAAAAAGAATAATGAAAAAGTATTTTTATAAATCTGAAAATTTAAATATAGAAAATGCAAATGTTATTCTATAATTTCCTTGACTTAAAGGATTATTAGAATATTTATCATAAATGGGCAGTGGCCTTTGAATACAATTAAACATTCAGCAATCAACTTGTATGAACTAGAAATCATAGATCATCTTGTAAATATTGATTTTAGATACATTTGGAAAGAGTAATAAAATGTAAAAGAATAAAAGCCATGAGATATTTTGCAAATAGTTATACCATCTCAAAATATAAATCTGAATTTTAAAATTGGATATAAGAAACTGATGTTGCAAGATTTAATCCACTCTGTACACTCGTACAGCTAAGAGCTTACAACACAGGGAATCCAGGACGGATGGACCCTTTATTCCTGCTGTGCTGGTTGTACTTACATCGGGGGATTCATGTTATATTAGTCCTTTTGAGATTGGCTTGCCTCACTTAACATGATTCCATCCAACTCTTCCCATGAAACGACATGTTGCGTGTGATCATCCATGCTTTTCAGTGCTCCTCAGTCCTCCATCCTGTGTGTGTGTGTGCCAGAGCTTGCTAATCCACTCCATCTACCGATGGAAACTTAAGCTGCTTCCAACTCTTTGCAATTACGAATTGCGCCGCAATAAACATTGGAGCACAAATGACTGGGCGTGTTTTATTTATCACCTCCTCTAGGAATATGCCCAATACAGGAATGGCTGGTCATAAGATAGATCATTTTCCATTTTCTTTAAATATCACCACGTTCCTTTCCACGGGGGCTGTACATATCTACACGACCACCAGCAGTAGAGGAGGGTTCATATTTCGTTGCATCCCCTCCAACAATTGTTGATCTCTGATTTTCTAATTTGGGCTAACCTCAAGGGTGTCAGGTTGTTAGGTGTTAGATTCATTTGAATTTCTCTTATGGCTAATGAACGGGAACACTTTCTCATATACTTGTTGGCCATATGGGTCTTCTCCCTGGTGAAAGTTCTTTTCAGTTTTTTTTCCCACTTCCTTAGGTGACTGACTGTTTTCCTCTCTTTGCAGGTCATGAAGGTGTCATATATTTTAGTAATGAGCCCTTTATCCGATGTGTCATTACTAAAAATTCTCTCCCAGTCTGTGGGTTGCCTTGTCACCCTCCTGGTAAAGTCTTTTGAGGCACACAGGTGTTTTATTCTTAGTAAACCCCATTTTTCAATTTCTAGTTCATCTGTGTGTGTACCCTTCCTTATTACAGTGAGCCTATGAGTTCCCTGAGTCAGTGATCTTAGGTTGATCCTGATTCCTCTCTTGATGGTCCTGATGGTTTGGGGTTTTCTAGGTCTGTGATCCACCTTGAGTTTGTTCTTGTGCATGGGGTGAGATAAATAGCTTGTATCATTTTTCTACATGTGGATATCCATTGTTTTCAGGACCACTTGTTAAAAAAAGAGCATCCACTTCCCACTTGATGGTTTTGGAGCTATTATCAAAGATCAGTTTTCTATATGCTGATGGATCTATTTCTAGGCTTTCTACTCTTTTGCACTGCTCTGAGTATCTGTCATTGTGCCAGTACCATGCTGTTTTGTCCACTATAGCTGTGTACTTAAAATAGGAGTCATGCAACTTTGTCCTTTTCTTCAGGAGTTCTCTGCTAATTTTGGCCTTCTTCCCTCTCCATATGAAATTGGTCGTCAATTTTTCCAATTCTTTGAAGAAGGTTGTTGGTATGTGAAATGGAATAGTGTTAGACTTATGTAAGTGCTTTGGATAAAATCATCACCTTTACTATGTTGAGCCTTCCAATCCATGAATTCAGATTTTCTTCCATTTGTGGAGATCGCTTTTGGATTCCTGTATTAGGATCTTGCAGTTCTCCTTGTATAGGATTTTAGTTGTTTATTTTTCTTTTTGTTAAATGTGTTCCTAGGTATTTCAGTTTGTTCTTGGCTACGGTGAAGAGTACTGCCTTCTTGATCTCCCCCTCCAAGGTCCTGTCCAATGTGTGTAGCAAACCTACCAACTTCTGTTTATTGCTCTTGTATCCTGCCACTCTTTCATATTCCTCTATCACTGAAAGTACTCCCATTGTGAAACTTTTGGGGTTTTCAATGTACAGGATCATGTCATCTGCAAACAGCAATAGTTTCACCTCCTCCTCTCCTGTTTAGATACCTTTAATGTCCTTCTCCTGTCTTATGCTGTTAGCTAGGACCTCCAGTACAATATTGAATAGAAGTGGGGGCAAGGGGTATCCTTGTCTTGTACTCTTTTTCAGTGGGGTTGTTTTGTCTTTTCTCCATTGACTATGATGTTGGCTGATGGTTTTTTGTAGATAGCTTGTATCAGCTTGAGGCATTTGCCTTCCACTCCAATCTTCATGAATTTCTTAATTAGGAATTTGTGTTGGATACTGTCAAATACTTTTTCTGTGTCTATGAATATTATCGCATGGCACTTTCCTTACCAATATGGTAAATAATATTGACAAATTTTGGGATGTTAAGCCAGCCCCACATTCTTGGAATGAATCCTACCTTGTGGTGGTGGGTGATATGTTTTATATACTTTCGTATTCTATTGGCCAATATAGTTTTTGATAATTTTATTGGGGACTTATACAACTCTTATCACAATCAGTACATACGTCTATTGTATGCAAAGCACATTTGTACATTTGCTGCCATCATTATTCTCAAAATATTTTCTTTCTACATAATCCTTTGAAATTAGCTCCTCATATTTCCCCTCATTCCCCACTCCCCCCTCCTTCATGAACCCTTGATAATTTATAAATTATTGTTATTATGTCATATCATACACTGTCCAATGTATCTCTTCACCCACTTCCCTGTTGTCCATACCCCAGGGAGGAGGTTATATGTAGATCCCTGCAATTGGTTTCGCCTTTCTACTCCACCTTCCCTTCCCCCTCCCAGTATCACTACTCTCATCACTGGTCCTAAAGGGATCATCAGTCCTTGATTTCCCATGTTTCCAGTTCCTGTCTGGACCAATGTACTTTCCCTGATCTAGCAGGATTTGTAAGATAGTATGGGGATCCTGAGAGAGTGTGTGTGGGGGGGGGGGACACTTAAGAACTAGAGGAAAGTTGCATATTTCATTGTTGCTACACTGTATCCTGACTGACTCATCTCCTCCCCATGACCCTTCTGTAAGGGGTTGTCACTTCAACTACAGATGGGCTTTGGGTCCCCAATCTATCTTCTCCCTCATTTATAATGATATAATTTTTAGTTATTTGAGGCCTGATACCTGATTCCTTTGACACCTTGTGGTAAAACCAGCTGATGTGGTTCTTCCATGCGGACTTTGTTGCTTCTGAGCCAGATGGTCGCTTGTTTATCTTCAAGCTGTTAAGACCCCAGACACGATATCTTTTGATAGTCGGCCAGCATCAGCTTTCTTCACCACCTTTGTTTATGCATACATTTGTCATCAGCGATCATATCAGGAAGGTGGGCACACACTGATATGATTTTTAGTTCTTCAATGCCTGATAACCGATCCTTTTGAAACCTGATGGTCACACTGGCTGGTGCACTTCTTCCATGTGGCCTTTTTGTTTCCAAGCTATATGGCCACTTGTTTACTTTCTGGCCTTTAAGACCGCAGACCTACATATTTTGATAGCCGCGCACCATCAGCTTTCCTCACCACTTTTCCTTATGCACATATTTGCCTTCAGTGATCGTGTCAGGAAGATGAGCATGAAAGAATGCCAATTTATTTATTTATTTATTTTTGGCATCACTGCCCTCTGGTGAGAGTAGGAGGCCCAGCTTTGCTCCTAGAGAACTGTTGCTGGATTTGAACCACAAGCCCAGTGGGCCACAGTCCCGTGCACAACCACTATGCTATGGGGGCTCAGCCAGGAATGCCAATTTAATAGAACAAAGTTTTCTTGCACTGAGAAAGTACTCGAGTGGAGGTCCAAAGCCCATCTGCCATCTTAAAACCAACCTTATAAGTATATGCATATAGATCTATTTCACCATCATCATATATAAATATATTTTCCCATGTACATGTCTGCATCTAGACCTCTATAAATGCCCTTTGCCTCCCAGTTCTTTCCTCTATTTCCTTTTACTTTTCTCTTGTCCCACTATCATGGTCAACCTTCATTTGGGTTTCAGTAATTTCTACTACATTACTCTTGATCAGTCCCTATCAGCGATTGGCCAATATTTTGTTAAGGATTTTTGCATCTATGTGCATTAGAGATATCGGTCTGTAGTTCTCTATACCTGTGGGGTGTTTGCCCTGTTTGGGTATCAAAGTTTTGCTGGCTTCATAGAAAAAGTTAGGGAGTTTGCCATCCTTTTCCATGCTTTGGAAAACTTTGAGGAGGATCAGAGTCAACTCTTCTCTGAATGCTTGGTAGAAATCTGCTGTGAAGCCATCTGACCTGGGGGCTTTCTTTTTTTTTTTTTTTTTTGGTAACTTCTTTATTACTCTCTCTGTTTCTTCTCTCGCTGTGGGTTTGTTGAGGTTCTTGGCCTGAGATTTCTGAGATAATCTAGGGAGGGACTGTTTTTCCATGTATCTATCCAGGTCTTCCACATTTCTGAATTCATTAGATGAAAGACCTTCATAGTAGTTCATGATTGTCCTTTTAACCTCTTTGAGGTCTGTGGTAAATTCCCTGCTTCATCCCCCATCCTGGCTATTGATGTCTGCTCCTTCCTTTCCTTGGTCAGATTGGCCAACAGTGTGCCAATTCTGTTGATCCTTTCATAGAACAAACTTTTTGCTGCCTTTATCTTTTGGATCCTTCTCTTCTCTTCCCACTTGTTTAATTTTGTCCTGATTTTTATTATTTCTTTTCTTTTGCTATTGAAGGGATTGTTCTCTTGACTCTTTTCTAGTTGTTGGGGGTTTTGTGATAAGGTAGCTGTCATAAACTTCTCTTCTTTTTTCATATATACATTTAATGATCTCAAGCTACCTCTGATAACTGCCTTCGCGGTATCCCATAAGTTTCGATACGTTGCACTCTAATTCTCATTAGTTTCTAGAAATTTTCTAACATCCTCTCTAATCTGGGCCTGTACCTATTCATAAACCAGGAGATCATTGCTCATCCTCCAATTGATCATCCTTGCTTTTCTGGATGTCCTTTTATTAACCTCCATCTTTATGACCTGAGAAAGACATCTGAATAAACGCTATGTGTTTGAATTTACTCAGACTTGACTTGTGTCCCAGCATGTGGCCTATTCTTGAGAATGATCCATGTGGGCTTGAAAATAATGTGAGTTTTTTTGCGTTTGAATGGAAAGTTCTATAAATGTCTATCAGGCCCAGTTGCCCAATTACATTGTTTAGCTCCATAGCTTCTTTGCTGAACTTCTTTCCCAGTGATATGTCTTTCTCTGTTAGTAGAGTATTAAAGTCACCTACTTTTGATTGTTAAATCTGTGATTTCTTTTTTCATCTTTTTAATAGTTTGATGAAATTTGCCACTCCATTGCTGAGTATATAAATGTTCAATATGCTAAATTTTTCTTGGTTTACTGAACCTTTGAGCACTATATAATGTCCCTCCTTGTCTCTTTTTATGGTTTGAACCATGAGGTCCATTTCATCGGAATTTAAGATTGCCACTCCTGCTTTTTTCAAGTTGCCTGGTATACTTTTCACCAACCTTTTATTCTTAGTTTACTTTTGTCTGTGCGCTTATGGTGTGTCCTTTGCAGACTACAGATTGATGGATTATGTTTTCTGAGCCAATCCTCAAGCCATTTCCTTTTAATGTATGAATTGAGTTCATTGGAATTCAGAGTTATCACGATCTGTGAATTCATTGTTGTCATACCCTGTGTGTTAGTCCGGGTCGACTTGAGAAACAAATTCATAAACGTGCATATGGATATAAGGGAAAGGTTTATATATAAGAGGAATGGAACATTGAGAAAGCATCCCATCCCAGTCCAGTCCAAGGTCATAAGTCTGATATTAGTCCATATGTCAGAGTTCAGTCTATAAAGTCACCTTCCGACTCACAAAGCATGTGCAATGACACCAGGACAATCACAGGCTAGTGGGTGCAGAGTCTTGTGTATTCAGTGACAGTAGAAGCATCCTGGCCCTGGCAGGGGTCTCCCCATGGCTCCTCATTTCCAGGGCTCACGGTGCATCAACACAGTATCCATTGGTGGTAGAAGCATCTCAGAGCTGGTAGGGATCTCTCTGTGGCTTCCCAAGCATCTCAGCACTGGCAAGAGTCTTCACGTGGCTTCTCCGGCCCCAGAGGTCTGGTTCCATCAGGGTACACCCATGGGGCATCTCCTTCAACTCCTTCAGTCTCCAGGTCTCAGGGTCTATATCATGGTGCCGTGTTGTCTTGTTGATAGACCACCTCCAAGAGACTGAGTTAAGTCTCTCTCTTCCAATTCGGAAATACGACGAGACTTCCCCGAATTCTCAGGAAAAAGCCATGCCCACACAGAGACCTCATTGGCTATCTTCGGATTGATAGGCTAGACTCCACCCCTACACTCCCAGTGCTGAAACTGACACAGATCAGTGACTGCCACACCCTGTCTTGTGTTTTGGGTGTTTTCCTCTATCCCTTCATAACAGTGTTCTGTGTCTGTATGGGGAGATTCTATCATGTCTTCTTTATCCTTTGAGGCTCTGTTGTCTTGGTAATTGTTGTTGGTGTTGTTGACTTCTGGATGGAGATGGGCTATCTGGTGGTCTCCTGCTTATATTTGGCGGAGGTTGAGCCTCTGGTCATAGTGAGTAAGCCAGGATCTTCTGCAGGGTCAAGTGTCTTGCAGCATATTCTTCGAGTCTTTCCTTGTCCTGGAAGACCCTTATTTCCCCGCCTAGCTTAATGGATAATTTGGCAAGGTAGAGTATTTGGGGAAGGCATTTTTTTTCCTCCAGCTTTTGGAAGACGTCGCTCCATTTTCTCCCCCTCTTCATGGTGTCTGCTGATAGCGCTGAGCATATTCTTACCTAAACTCCTTTGTATGTGACTGTCTTCAGTTCTCTTGCTGCTCTTAAAATTGTTTTTCTTCACAAGTTGGATCTCTTTACGATTATTTGTCTTGGTGAATTCTTCTTAGGGTGTAGTCTAATGGGTGTCCTTTCTGCTTCCTGGTTCTCACTCATTCAGGTGGGAAAATTTTCTTCCAGAAATTCCTGTGCTACCTTGGCTGTTGACTTGTATGGCGTGTTCTCCTCCAGTAGACGACTTATTTGAATATTATTTCCCTTCATAGTATCTGTCGCTGATCTCAGGTTATCTTCTGCTTCTTTAATTTTCCTGTCTGACTGTCTTTCCCGCTTTCTGCAGTCTGAGTGTCTTTGAGATCACTAGTATGGTTCTCTGCCTCCTCAAGCCTAATCACAAATTCTGTAACCTTGTGTGGGGCTTCCGCTACCTCGTCCCTTAGCACCTGTATTTCCCTTCGGTGAATTTGGTGAATTTCATCCATTCTATTGTGAACTTCATCTCCTCTATCATTGCACCTTTATTCTGCATTGCTTCACTCAGCTCCTGTATTACTCCAAACAGACTTCTGAAGATTTCCTTCTGTGACAGATCTGTGTCTGATTCTTCTATGAGTCATTAACTCTGCTATTGTTTTTTGTCTTTCTGGGGTTTTTTGTTGTTGGGAGTGATGTGGTCCATTGCTTTTTCCTCAATCCTTTCATAGACCCCAAGTTTCTGGGAGACCAGGGCCCCTTAAGTCCTTCTCTGTGTTACTATTAAGGATGCTTTCAGGAGTGACTGTGACCTATGCTAGAGGTGGATCAAGCTGCCATGGAGGCAGAGTTGTTCGATGGCTCAGTGGCCAACAGTGGTGAGAAATTTCAGTTTCTGGAGTGGGGACTGGAGCCTAAATGTATGCCCCTAGGCTGCTTTGACCTGGTCTGTCAGAACATACTTAGTCACCTTTTTTCTTGTTTAATTTTATAAGAAAAACACACACAAAAAATAGAGAGTGAGAGAGAGAAAAGAAGAGAAAAATAAGAATAATGAAAAAGAGGGCTGAGCTGCGGTGGCATAGTAGTTGTGTGTGGGAGTGTGGCCCACTCAGTTGGCGGTTCAAATCCAGCAGCAGCTCTCCAGGAGCAAGGCTGGGCCTCCAACTCCCACCAGGGGGCAGTGATGTGCCCCACCCACTCAAAAAAAGAATAATGAAAAAGAAAAAGAATAAAAAAGAAAAAAATTTAAAACAATCCCCCCCCCCCCCTCTTTTCCCTTCAATTGTTAAAGATGCCTAGTATAAGGTGAAGGGGTGGGGGAGGGGGCACTTGGCTGTCATAGGAGAAGGTGTCGATTTAGGGCTCCAAGGCCAGGCTATGTGAGGGGAATGAATGGTTTTCAGATCAAGCATGCACCCCCCACGGATCCCTGCAGGCCTGTAGTGTTGAGCTGGTAGACAGAGACAGGACAGCGGGAAGCACACCATAGCTGCAAACCTCCTGCAAGGTTCCACGCTCTCTCTCGCACAGGCTGGAACCGGCTGGGGGCCTGAAAGGCCTTTGGAGTCCGCAGCGCTACCTCCGAGGCTTGGGCATGCCCTGAGAGGACGGGCAGAAGCGGCTCTGGCAGGAAATGCAGGCCTGCGGTGCTAGCCTCCCGAGCTGGCAAGAACGCGTAAGAAATGTGAATGCCGCGGGGCTCCGCAGACCAGTTTGGGCTGGAAACACAGCGCAGTGGCACTAGCCTTCTGCTGGGGCAGGAATGGGGTGGGGCGGGCAGGCTGAGCGATGCGGCAGCCGGTCCTGGGGACACTGCGGGGGTGCATTGCAGTGGCGTGGACCTGCCTGAAGGGGCTCTGGCAGAAATGCAGAGCAATGTGGGTGGGCTCTGGCGACAGAAGTGTGTCGCAGGGCGTACCCCAGGCTGCTAGCTGAGAGAGGGTGCCACAATACGGTCTCAGGCAGGGAGCAGGAGTGAAGCCCGCAGGGAATGAGCGGGCAGGGAATGAAGCGCCGGTGGAGAGGTCTCAGGCAACAATGGGAATGGATCGTCCCAGTCGCCAGACACCTAACCAGCTGTCGGTGGACTGCAGCGGGTCCTGCCACAGCTGCCCACGTCTCCGCAGGGAAGCTAAGCAACTCCTGGTGTTGAGACAAGGCCTGGAGGTGGGGTGGGTCAATCTCTGGCTAGAGCGGCGATGTCCCAAGAATCAGATCCCAGATCACCAGGGCTCTGGCTCGGGACACATGCGAGGGGTGGGAATGGGGCGTGGTCCTCTAGAATCTTCCACACCCGGCTTACCTGGACACTCAACCTGCCTTGCATGAAAGCCATCAGTATGTGCTGCTCACCTGGACACCTTCTGCTATTTTTTTCTTTTTAAAATCCTTTGGCACTTTAGACCTTGGATAGTTTTACCCAACCTTATTGGCTACTGTCTCAGTTTCCTCTATAAGTTCCTTCTTTTACTGCACCTTAAACTTCAGGATTTTATTTCTTTTTTATTAAAAAAGAAATTTTTTATTAAATTTTTTATTTAAAAAATTGGGGGGGGGAGGGGGGCATCACTGCCCTTGGTGGTGGGAGTAGGAGGCCCAGCCTTGCTGCTGGATTTGAACCTCCAACCCAGTGGGCTGCAGTCTCACGCACAACCACTATGCCCCCGGGGCTCAACCCAGGATTTTATTTCTTATACTCTTTCTTGCCTGCTTTTCTCATCCACATTCTCCCTCATGCTGAGTGACTTCATTAGAAACTACTATTATATATTGGTGACATCTGAAATTGTACCTCTGACCCTGATCTCCACCTAAACCAGATTCTTGTAACAAGTCACTTGTTGTATACAACTAGATATCTATCTTACAGCTCATCTCAGCCAGGACTTGTGATCTTTGCTCCTTCCAAAACTTGCTTCCCTTTCCATCATCTCCACCTCTGTAAATGGCAGTTCCCTCTACAAATTTGTTTAAATCAGAAATGTGCAAGTATTCTTGGCATTCTCATTCCCTCAATTCTAAATATTTCTCATATCCATTTCGCTCTCGATCCATTGCCAATATCCTAGTCCAAGTCATCCTCATCTCTTGCTTCTCCAATAGTTAATGTTGGTGCAAATCTTGTTCTATCTCCAATTTATTCTGCGTTCAGTTGTCACAGAGCACTTGAGTGACTTCCCATTTCACTTGATAAATAAAATCCAAAGTTCTTACTACAGCTTGCAAAGTATTTGTTCTCTGAAGCTGAAAGCAATCAGTAGAGAAGTTCATATGTTCTGCCCTGAGTGCTTAAGACCCTGCATCTCCCTCTCCAAACTCATCTGACATCATGCACCCACTCACTTGCTGTCTTCCAGCCCCACTGATGTGCTTTCCTTTTTTGTACCAGGCTTCTTTTTCCAGGAATGCACTCTTGCTTGTCCTCCTAATTGTCTGGTGAACTCCCATTTTATCCTTCACTTCCCCACTTACTGTCACTCATTCACACAAAATTTCTTCAATTTGCATTCTTTTTGGGGGGCATCACTGCCCTCTGGTGGTCGTGGGAGCTACCCAGCGCTGCTCCTGAGAGCCACCACTGGATTTGAACCGCCAAGCCCGCAGTTCCACACTCAACCACTTACGCCACCGGGGCTCAGGCCCCAACGTGCATTCTTAGTCAGGATTACTTGCTCCAATGTTTCTGTTTTAACACCCCTTTCTATTTCTTTAAAGTACGTATCATAATTTATAATTAACCATAAATAAAATATGTACTCTCTCTACCCCTCATTAGATTGCATGCTCCTTTAGGTCAGGGACAAAGGCTATCTTAGGGACTAATGTGCACAGCACTTGGTGTCTTTTCAATTATATGAGGGGGCACCCCCCAAATGGAATAAAACTCTGCGGGGTGGAATTTTCATAGAACACATATTTTCCCTGCTAGGAGAGCATTAAACAACTCACTATGAGTGTACCCACTGGCTTCATTTGGGAACTTTCTGGTCACAGTGAATTTTTTTCCTAAAAGCGATTTTGCTTGAACCTTGTTTTTTGTGATGGCTGATTTAAGAGAATAGCGTGCACCCAGGAGAAATGCCACAGAAACTGTTATGGTGTTGAAAACAGGACAGCATTATCAGAAAAACTCAAGCATATGAATGAGTTTCTCATTTCAAAAAAGGCAAAATGTTGATTGATGACAAACCTCATCTGGAAGTCTGTCAACTTCCCAAATGGACACAAGTGTCAACTTGTAGTGTATTTAGAGTGCATGTCACCAGGTCAGCCTGTTAATAAAGCTTTCTATGTAGCAGTTATGCAATAAAAAAGGATTGATCTATGATTGTTCGGGGACTGGTTTGCCACTGTGACAATACACATGCTCACAAAGTCATCTGTGTTGCCAGTTTGAGGCAAAAAGCAGCATGCCTTTCTTGCCATCCCTACACACCTTACTCAACTGACCTTGCTCCAAGCAACTTCTTTCTGTTCCTGCAAATGAAAAGGGACACATAAGAACTGTAATTCAAGATGTAGAACTGTGATTCAAGAGTGAAGAAAGTAACAAGGGATGTGCTGTCAGACATTCAACAGATGAGTTTGAAAAATGTTTCCAAGAATGGAGGTGCAGATTTAACAAATGTATTAAGAGCAATGGAGAGTACTTTTAAGGTAATAAGAGTTTTTTAAACTAAATATATAGTTTGTGGGGGGAAATTCTGGTTTTTGAAGGGTGGAATGAGGGTGGGGTACCCCTTGTATATTTGGTGACTGAGTAAACGATTTAAGATGTGAATGAAGTTCACAGCTTCACTGCATGTAAACTCTACAGTTTTACAAAAGAATTCTTTGCAATAGTTCCTAGAAGGCTTTCTAAAATTTCACTTATTTACTTTGGGAGGAATAATTACCCAGTTATCAGTCTCTCCTAGTTTCTTGGACTGGGTTCACTAGAGAAATAAATTCAAGGACACTCATATACGTATGAGAGAACTTTATATCAAAGAGTAATTGCATTTTTTAAAATGAATCATTTTATTGGGGGCTCATACAACTGCCATGACAATCCATACAAACATCAATTGTATGCAGGCCACATTTACACACTTACTGCCATCATCACTCTCAAAACATTCTCCCTCCCTCCAGGGCCCCAGTATCAGCTCCCTATATTACCCTTCCCCCCCCTTCCCCTTGAACCCTTAGTAATTTACAAATTGATATTTTTTTCATACTGTACACTGTCCAGTATGTCCTAACACTCGTTTCCCTGTTGTCCATATCACAGAGAGGAGACTACATGTAGATCCCTGAAGTTGATTCTCCCTTTCTATTCCTCCATCCCTCCATCCTCCTGGTATCACCACTCCTATTACTAGTCTTGATGGATCATCTATCCTAAATTTCCCATGTTTCCAACTTCACTATACATCTCCTTGTCTAGCTGGATTTATGTGATAGAATTGGGGTCATGATAGTACGTGGGAGGCAGCATTTGGGAACTAGAGGAAGGTTGCATATTTCATTGCTACTACCCTGTATCTTAACTGGCTCATCTCCTCCTTATAGCCCCTCTGCAAGAGGATGTCACCTCCCCTATTGATGAACTTTGAGTTCCCAATCTGTACTCCCCCTAAATTATATTATTATATTAATTATTATATTATTATATCATTATTATATTATTTTTATATAAATATATAATATATATAAAATAAATATATAAATATTAAAATATAGTAAATATAATATAATATTGTGCATTATTATTATATTATTAATTGTTATATTATTATATTAATAATAATATAATTTTAGCTCATTGATGCCTGACACTGGACCCCTTCACCAACTCATGATCACACAGGCTGGTGTGCTTCTTCCGTGTGGGCTTTCTTGTTTCTGAGCTGAATGGCCCCTTGTTTACTCAAGCCTTAAAGACCCCAGATGCTATATCTTTTGGTAGCAGGGCACCATCAGCTTTCTTCACCACATTAGCTTATGCACACATTTGTCCTCAGCGATCATATCAAGAAAGTGAGCACGCAATGTTATGCTTTTTAGTTCTTGAAGCTTCATATCTCATCCCTTTGACACCTCATGATTCCACATGCTAGTGTGCTTCTTCCATGTGGGCTTTGTTGGTTCTGAGCTAGATGGCTGCTTATTTACTTTCAAGCCTTTAAGACCCCAGATGCTCCATCTTTTAAGAGCCGGGCACCATCAGCTTCTTCACCACCTTTGCTGATGCACACACTTGTCTTCAGTGATTGTGTCAGAAAGGTGAGCATCTTGGAATGCCAATTTAGTAGAACAAAGTGTTCTTGAACCGAGGAGGTACTTGAGTGGAGGTCCAATGCCCATCTGTTGCCCTACTACTAACCCTATAAGTATGCACGTTAATCACTTTCCCCATCATCTCTTATAAAAATATGCCCCTATGTATATACCTGTATTTGAACCTCTATAAATGTTCATTATCCCCCACTTCCTTCCTTTATTTCCATTTGCTTCCCTCTTGTCCCACTATCATGCTCACTCTCCATTTGAGTTTCATATTTTCTCTCTGTTACATTAGTCTTAATCCATCCCTATCGGCCTTCTCTCACCCACCTTGTCCCTGAATTTGTATCAATTGTTATTCCCTTTTTTCCTGGGCTGGTCAACATCACCATCTTTCCCCCTCCTCCCCCTCATCCATGTCCCCTACCCTGGAACCATCAGTCCTGTTATTTTCACCTCCAAACTCTCTGTCCAGTCTATCTTGTCCAGATAGACCTGCAGAGGTCACAATATGTACAAGAAAGGTCTCCTACAATGGAGCAACTTAAGCAAATAAAACAATGATAACTCTCAGGAGCAGCACTGGGTAGCGCCCACGACCACCAGAGGCAGTGATGCGCCCCCCCCCCCAAAAAAAAAACAATGATAACAACAGCCAGAAAACCCCTCAATGTATTATACAATATATAACAGAATAATAAAAATAATAGTAATATAAAAACCTGTATAAGGTTCAAGGTGTGTAGTTGACCTCCTTGAGTGACCCCTGGTTGAGTCAGAAGGGGTGCCAATACCCTGGCCTCAAAATATATTCTTTGCATCCATCTGTGACTCCATGCTCTGCAGCACACTTTTAGTGCTTTGCATTGGTGTGGTTGTGTCCGACAGGGTATAATCTTGACCCTGCTTCTTCATCCTGGCCCCGACAGTCCTTGGGTCAGCGAGGGTAGCTATATTTCGTAGTGGTGCCGCCATATAGTCCTCTTTGTGCATTAGCTATTCTGACTGGGAATATCGTCCTGAAGGCTCGATGGGCCAGGATGCAGGTCATTCTCTCTTCCTTCGTTTTCATTTGTTCTCATGTGCTCTGGTCAGGCATATCTCACTCTCCAAGCTTCAGCATCAGTGCTGGCCTCCAAGGCAAACTCCTCTGGTAGAGAGGTGGCTGCCCCTATCGTTGGGTTTGGGGTTATGTTCTCAGGTTCCTCCACTGGTTCTCCACTCCATGCTGTCATGCTGCATTCACATTCTGGGTCTCCGGGATTAAGTTTGGTTCTTCTTTCCCTGTGGAGGTATAAACAATATGCTCACCTTTGATGGTTTAGTGCCCCCTTCCCTTTCTACACATCACCATCTGCACCCTTTGCCCTTCTCCCCGCTCGTTGGCTACCATATGTAGCCCTAGATTTGATTTGGCCCCTGCCATATTACCTGGGCCTTCTCCCAGGATTTCCTCTATATAGTAGCCTTTTCCAGGTGCCCTTTTCCAATTTTAAAATTATTGATATGCTTACCTCAGCGGATTCATATTGTACATGTCCTTTTGCGCTTGGCTAGCTTCACTTAGCATAATTTCCTCCAGTTCTTCCCATGCAATGATGTGCTTCATGCGTTCATCACTGCTTTTCAGCGATGCATAGTACTCCATTGTATGTATGTACCACAGCTTTTTAATCCATTCATCAGTTGATGGGAATATGGACTGCTTCCAACTCCTTGCAATTGTAAACTGTGCTGCAATGAACATTGGAGCACAGATCGCTGGTTGTGGATTGTTGCTTGTCTCTTCTGGGTATATGCCCAGCAGGGGAATTGCTGGGTCGTATGGTAGTTCAATTTCCATCTGTTTTAGATATCTCCAAATTGATCTCCATAGTGGCTGTACATACCTGCATGTCCACCAGCAGTGTATAAGGGACCCTATCTCCCCACAGGCTCTCTAGCATTTGTTACTTTCTGACTTTTTGAATTGGGCTATCATTCAGGGTGTTAGGTGGTATCTCATCGTTGTTTTGATTTGCATTTCTCTTATGGCTAATGATCGGGAACATTTTCATATATATATACATATATATATATTGGCCTCTGTGATTGATTTCTGCCTCTGTGGAACTTCTATTTAATTCCTTTGCCCACCTCCTCAGTGGGTAGTTAGTTTTGCTCTTTTTGGAAGCAATCAGGGTATTGTAGATTTTAGTAATAAGGCCTTTATCTGATTTGTCATAGCCAAAGATGTTTTCCCAGTCTGTCTGCTCTCTTATTACTCTCTTGGTGAATTCTTTCTATGTACACAGGTGTTTTATCTTTAGAATGTCTATTTGAGTCTCCTCTGTGTTTGTGTCTTTCCCTATTTCTGTTAGCCTATGTAGTCCCTGTGCCAGTGTGTCCCTGTTCTCAGGTTGTTCCCAATTCCCTCATTGATGGCCCTAATAGTTTGGGGTTTTACTTCAAGGTCTGTAATCCACCTTGAATTTATTCTAGTGCATGGAGTGAGGTAAGGGTCTTGCTTCATTTTTCTACAGGTAGATATCCATTTTTTCCAGCACTACTTGTTGAAAGGACATCTGTTTCCCATTTGATACTTTTGGGGCCCTTATCAAAGATCATTTGAGTAATTGCATATTAAGAAAACTTCCCAGCCCAGTCCAGATCAAGTCCATAAGTCTGATATTAGCCTATAAGTCTGAAATTAGTCCCTAAATCTCTCTTCAGACTCATACAACATATACAATGATGCAAAATACAGAAATATCACGGGCCAGTGAGTGCAAAGGCTTGTGGGTCCAGTGTCAGTGGAAACAGCTCCAAGACTCTTGCAGTATGGCTCAATATGGCTTGTCAGCAGGAAGGTGAAGGCAGAAAGAGAAAGTGGTCCAGCTCCAGTGAGCCATTTATCTTGGGGGCACCTTCAAATAAGGTCATCAAGCTGTGACTTAATTGACAGGCAAAACTCCACCCCTTCACTTCTATATCTTACAGTTGACATAAAATTATGTCATTCCCACACCTAAGAAATTGATCATACATGGAACATGGACATTTATTCCAAATTGAGTGACTTAACAAGAAGCCCTTTCACGTGAGTGTCTCCAATGTGTTGTCAGGGAACTCTACCCCAGTTGTAACATTTAATAACATTCTCTAATTTTCTCATTTCTCTACCTACATTAAAGCTCCACATTGCATCAATTAGGGTGCTTTTTCTACAAATTAACAGAAGCTCCAACAAGATTGTCCTAAGAAACACATTCCATAAAATAAATCGTCAAAGGTAGGACGCGGCCCAGGCATGGCACATCAGAGTTCTGATTCAACTTTCTGGAATTCTGCTGGCTCTGTGTTGCAATCTTCCTTAGGCTGGAGAGAAGATGACTATTCAGTTCTGGATTGTGTGCAGACAAAAGATGGGATTGGCCTTTTCCTTTGTGTCTCATTTTCTTGGAATCCCATCAACTCTTGAAGCCTTGGTTTTGGCTGGTAATTCAATGCAGCTCGAATTTTTTCCCTTCGGTACCATTGGTTCTTGTTCATATACTGCTTTTTAAAATACCGCACTGTCAACTAGTTCTTCGTGGTACAGTGACTCAGTCTATCCCTCCCATCTTCTTTAGATGCTTCCTGAATTACTCAATAGTTTACCAACTGGATCTTCAATATTGTAACTCAAGCCTTGAATTTTTTTCTTTTTGCATTCAGTTTAAGATATGCTGAGCATGTGATTCCTTTTTGGTCTTCTAACTCTAGGTCTTTGCACATTTCATTATAATATTTGACTTTGTCTTCTTGAGCTGTCTTTTGAAAATTTACATTCAGCTCTTTGACTTCATCATTTTTTTCCATTTTCCTTAGAGACACTATGATTAAGAGCAAGTTTCAGAATCTTTTCTGATAATGCTTTCTTCCTGTATGATGCTCTTGATGTCCTCTGACAGCCTATCAGATCTTCTGTCATTAGTGTTTAATGTGACAAATCTGTTCTTCAGATGTTCTTGACATTCAGATGGGATAGACTCAAGGTCATATTTTGTGGACTGGTTTTAGTTTCCTATGGTCTCTTCTACAGTTAGCCTCTGATTGTATTCCATCTGGAGAAATCTTCTGTGTTGTTGAAACAACGATATTTGCTATGAACAAATCATTGGTCTTGCAAAATTCTGTCATGTGATCTCTAGTTCAGTGGAAATATACCCCAAGCACATATTTTCCAACTACCATTAATTCCTTTTTCTTTCCAACCTTTGCATTCTAATCACCAAAAATTATCTATTCTGGTAACAAGAAAAGGATGTAGATTAGCATCTGACTTATTTTAAACTACCCTGGATGTTGGAAAACAATGGAATACTACTTTAGAAATTCAGAAAGAAAACTATTTATCAAGTGAAAGCATAAATCAAGTAAGGTAAAATATAGGCATTTAGGTTCAAAACATCATATTTTTGTTGCATTCTTTCTTAAGAAACTGGAGATACAATTCAATCAAACACAACCAGAATTTGAGAGGAATTACTGAGTGGTGAACAATGAGTAAACACGATAGAGGGACAGGAAAAAAAGAAAAAGAGGAAAGAAGAAGAAAGCGAAAAATATAGGTATATATGTATGTAGATAGATATATACATATAGGTGTATTTGCTTACATATACACACATATATATGCAAATGCAACAAGAAAGCAGATGGACTTTGGGCCTCAAATTAAATCTTAACTCTGTACAAGAACAGTTTGTTCTAATAATGTGGGATTGATGATACTCACCTTCCTAACACAGTTGCTGAAGACAAAAATGAATGCATAAACAAATGTGTTGAAGAAAGCTGATGGTGTCTTGCTATTAAAAGATACAGCATCTGGTGTCTTAAAGACTTATAGTCATACAAGCAGTCATCTAGCAGAGAAGCAACAAATCTCGTATGGAAGAAGCACACTAGCATGAGCGATCATGAGGTGTTGGTGAGGAAAAAACAAGCAACCAAATCAATGGGAATGGGGTAATACAGTGGCCACCTAAAACTCACCTGTAAGATAACTGGACGGTCCCTCAGAAGGGCCATAGAGAAGGGATGAAAAATCCAGGGTGTGGTATATCACTGATGAAACGCATAACTATCATCTAGTTCTTTAATATTTCCTCCTCTTACTATTAGGGTTTTGATTTGTTTTACCTTATTAATCATGTTCAACTTGTGTATGTTCATTTGTATAATTAAGCTCGTTCCATACATGACAGCCAAGATACATGTGGCAGTCACCTAATCTGGTGTGAATTTGAGGGTTAAGAGTGTAGGGGTGGAGTCTAGCTTGTCAATCTGGAGATAGCCAATGAGACCTCTGTGTGGTCGTGGTCTTATCCAGAGAATTCTGAGAAATATGGTAACTCCTTCTTGGAGACAGGAGACACTGTATCTCTTGGCTCACTCCTTGGGAGACATTGCAGCTGACAAGACACATGGCAGCAGGCTGATAGACCCTGAGGCCTGGAAACTGGAGGAGCCATGGGGAGACCCCTGCCAGCACTGAGGTGCTTCTACCACCACTCTGCACCCACTGGCTTGTGATTGTCCTGGTGTCATTGCGTGTGCTTCGTGATTCTGAAGAGGACTTATGAATTTGTATCAGACATATGGGCTAATATCAGACTTATGATCTTGAACTGGACTGGACTAGGATGTTTTCTTGATGTACAGTTGATCTTGTATATAAAACTCTTTCTTATACACTTAAGAGTGTCTATGAATTTGTTTCTCTAGTCTACCCAGACTAACACAATACATAACATTTCAGAAACAATAACAGGTGCACTGGTTCCCTGAGGGTACAAGAGAAGCGGGGGGAAGGGTGGGGTGACAGCATTAGTGATTATATAACCCCACTAGAGGGAAGCCAACAACAGATTTGTATGTGACTGGAAAGTGTAATAATAAATAAATAGGGGTGCTTTGGGAATAGGGTGGGGGGATAAAGAGGGAGTTCAACCTGCCTCCACCTTCCCCCTATCCTCTTGGTATTGTTACCCCTATTGAGGGTTTATCTGACTTTGATTCTGTGTGTCTTGAGCTCTTATCTGTACTTGTGTTCATGCTCTGATCTAACCAGAACTGAAAGGCAGGACTGGGGTCATGATAGCTGGGGGTGAGGAAGCTTCAAAGAATCAGAGGAATATTGTGTGTTTCCTCCATGTTATAGTATGCCCTGGTTGACTCATTCCTTTCTATGACCTGTCTGTGAGGGGATGTCCTCCTGCTACAGATGGGTTTTGGGTCTCTTCTCAGACCCACCCCACCCCTTGTTCTCAACAATATGTTTTTTGTTGTTGTTTTGGGTCATCTGGTGTGTGTTACCCGATCCCATCAACATCTTATGATCTCCCAAGTTGGTACAAGCTTGTTGTTTCTCTGCTAGCTGCTCTGCTGGCCCCTTGTTTTAACTTCAAGGCTCTGACCCCAGATGCTATCTCTATTGATTGTAGGGCACCATCAGCTTTCTTTATCACATTTACATTCACCCATTTTGTCTTCAGCAATCATTCAGGAGGGTGAGCATCACAGGATGCCAGGTGGTTAGAACAAAGTGTTCTTGCATTAAGGGAGAGCTTCAGCAGAGGCCCAAAGCCCACTTCCTCAATGTATTGCCATATAAATATAAGTACATAGGCCAATACCTCTATATTTATGAATTAATATATTTCCGTAAGTGCAACCTATGTTTATACCTCTATCCATATTTTTTCTTCCTAGATCTTTTCTCTGTTTCCTTTTACCTTCCTCCTGCCCCATCATGCTTGTCCTCAACACCTCCAGGATCTCTCCATCCTCCTCATTGTTGCTTTAAATTCCCTACTTGGTCCCCTGTCTATGGCATTGTTTGCTCACCCCCCAGGTCTCTCTGGGAGCTTACGTCGCTCTGCTTTCTCCTCAGGCTTGCTTTCTGTGACTATCTTATATTAGTAGGCAAAACAACAATAACAAAGACAAAACAAAAAGAAAAAAAAGAGATAGATTAAAAAGAGAGGAACAAAAAAAACCAACAAAAATCAACAGCACCAACAAAAAAAAAAAAGGGGGGGAAGAAAAGCTAACAAGAAAGACCCATACTTAATTCCAAGTCTGTCTGCTGACCTTTCTGACTATCTCCCCACCAGTCCTGGAGGGTTCCGGAAACTGCCCTTCCTAGCCTGCAGTTTATTTTGGGGGCTCCTCAGGGTTTTTGTGGCATGGCTTTGCTGCTGGCCTGTTAAGTTCCCTTCTTGGTTCGCCGCACTGTGGAGGTCATCAGACTAGACACACCCCAGTATTGTCCTCTGTCACGATACGCTCCCATGAGGGGGCATCATGTCTTGAGCTGTGCTGGTCCTACAGTCCTCTCCTTGCCTTAGCAGCTCAGTCTAAAGATGTCGTCCTCAGGGCTTGGTGTGACAGTATGGGGTCTATTCTCTCGCTCTCTCTTTTTCCTTCCCCTTTTGCTTCTCACTGGAGGTGACAGGTCAGGCCTTCTCCCTAACCTTTAGCTTGCGTGTGGCTCTGTGATACTCACAAGGGCTGTAGGTCTTTATGGGAGAAGAAAGCTGTATATTTCACTGAGTGCAGCTGGTGTGCTCAAACGGCTGACCTTCAGTTAGAAACTCAATGCTTATTTGACAGCGGCACCAGGGCTCCTTGTAGGAAAGGTTAAGGTATTTTTATAATTTTTATAAAAAATACATACCTTATTTTTATAAGGTATTTTTCAACATTTTAATAATTCTGTTTTTTGGAGGGGGCATCACTATCCTCTGGTGGTGGGAGTAGGAGGCCCAATCTTTGCTCCTGTGGAGTCACTGCTGGAATTGAACCTCCATCCCAGTGGGCCGCAATCCCGCACACAACCACTATGCCACCGGGACTCAGCCACATTTTAATAATTCTCTGATGCAAAGCAGACTTCCCTAAACTGGTTTAGCTTTTCAAACTTTAAAAATTGTTTTGGGACTGAGCGCAAGTGGCATAGTGGTTGAGTGCGAGACTGCGGCCTACTGCCTTGGTGGTTCAAATCCAGTTACAGGTGTCCAGGAGTAAGGCTGGACCTCCCACTCCCACCAGAAGGCAGTGATGCGCCCCCCCCCCAAAAAAAAACCCCCAAATTGTTTTTGTACTTATAAAATACTAAGGTGCATGAGATTTGCATGAAAGTAGACATGTAAATCAGTAACTCTGATTTTAGATTAATTGGCATAAGCAGTCAAATTCTTTAAACCAAATACACTATGATATGAGAAAATTAGTTTTTTATTTAGTAGGAATAAAAAATATTAAACATTTTAACAGAAGATACATCAAATAGACCAGCAAAGGACCTTTGCTAGCAAGTTTATATTTTTTGAATGGCCAATAACATATAATACATCTATTGTTAATTAGCAATTGATCCATCAGAAGTTCCTCATTCAAATATCAAGTCATTTTTGAAGTGAAGCAATGACATTAAGAGGTATAACACACCACTTCTTAAAAATTATAGCAAATCTATCCATAGTGTAGACATATCTAGGCCTTTTCATGAGCAATTTCCTTATATTTTCTCATTTATTCGTTAAAACAATTATAAGAGAGAAGTAGTATTATGAAGTTTGACTTTACAGATTTGAAAGACAGGTGCACAAAGAAGTTAAGTACCTTGCTGAATATAGCAGTGATCAAACAAAAGAGAACTTGTTCTGACCCTTCACTTTGGTTCAAGAGTCTGTTCCCTTCACTGCTGTTTGACTCATATTCCTAGAGGCAGGGTATTGCAGAAGAAAAATTATCAGAATTTAAATGGTAGTTTCTCATATGTAGAATTTTCAAAAGGTGCTTCTAAAAAGAAATATACAACCCTCAAAACCTCCTCCCCTTTACACACAGAATGACTATCAACCATCATCTTGTGAAATCCTATTGTTTCCAGGAACACCTTTTGGAAGGACTGGCCTAAATAGTTTAGATTTCTATGTGTATTTTCCTCTTCAGCATAGAATCCTTTTCTCAATCCCTTTCTCATTTACTTGCCTTTTTTTTTTAGACTATTCACTTTGTGTGTGTGTGTGTGTGTGTGTGTGTTTTGTGGGTATCACTGTCCCCTGATGGAAGTAGGAGGCCCAGCCTTGCTTCTGAAGAGCTGCTGCTGGATATGAACCGCCAACCCTGTGGGCCGCAGTCCCGCACTTAACCACTACACCACTGGGGCTCCAGGCCCCACTTTTAAGGTTTCATAAGGAGACTCATCCATGCAACTTTTTGGCTATCCAAAGAGCTGACATAGTAAGCCTACATTTCCCCTTTCTACTACCTCAATTAAATGCTTATTCTTTAGCTATACTTCTTTTTGTGTGTGTGTATGTGCGTGTGTGGCATCACTGCCCTGGTGGGAGTAGGAGACCCAGTCTTGCTCCTGGAGAGGAGCTATACTTCTTAAATAATTATTAACTTTTAATTTTGTGATGCTTAACCCTTTCTGCCTCCTCATCTTTGCCTTTGGGCAAATGCAGTGCTGTTGATCCTCTGTGGTGGTTATATATTTGTGATGTCGATTTCATGATTGGGATGTAGGTTGGAGTCTAGCCTGTTAATCTGGAGATAGCCAATGAGGCTTCTGTGTGGACATGGCTTTCTCCTGAGAATTCTGGGAAGTCTCGCTGTATTTCCCAATTGGAGAAGAGAACTAGACTCTCAGTCTCTGAGAGACAAACTACTGGCAAGACAAGATGACAGCATGCTGATTGATTCTGATTCCTGGAGAATGGAGGAGCCAGAGGAGAAGCCACATGGCCTTATCCTGATGGAACCAGACCTCTAAAGCTGGAAAAGTCACAGAGAGACCCCTGCCAATGCTGAGATGTTTCTATCACTAATGGATACTGCTGATGGAAAGAGGAGCTATGAGGGGACCCCTGCCAGAGCTGGGACTCTACACCCACTGGCCTGTGACTTCATGAGTCAAAAGGAGACTTTATAGACTGTATTCAGACATATGGGCTAATAGCAGACTTATGACTTTGAACTGGTCTGGGTTAGGATGCTTTCTCGATGTTCCATTCCTCTTGTATATAAACCTTTCCCTTATACCCATGTGCATGTCTATGAAATTGTTTCTCTAGTCTACCCAGACTAACACATCCTCTATAGTTGATTGTTCACTTTTTAGATGCTATTATTAATGGAGCTGGGCCACTGAAAGGTTGGCTCCAGGAGTGACTTCCATTCCAGGATAGAAGGGTGTCTTGGGGCCATAGTACCCAGGGTTGTGTTTGTTAACCACCTGAATGTCTTTTCTGGTGAAGTGTCTGTTCATATTATTTGATTTTTTAAAAAGTGGATTGTTTGTCTTTTTGTTGCTGAGGTGTTTTAGGTTTCCTGTAAATTTTGGAGCCGAGATCATTGACAGATATGTCATAGTCCACTCTTTCTCTTCAGTCTGTAAGTTCTCTTTGTATTCTTTTGCAGAAACTTTTTCAATGAGAATAAGCATATAATTTTTTGGAGGTCCCATTTATCTAGCTTGTCTTCTGCTGCTTAATCAAGTAACTTTCAGTCAAAGTGTAAATACAATATATGCCAAATGCACTTATGATTTTTTTCAAAAAGTAAAAAGTTTGTTAAATGTGTACATGTTACAATAACAGATATATCCAATGATATGTAAATATTCTTTCAATCTTCTTCAGAAAATTTCTAAAAATTTTCTAGAAAGAAGTTTCATACCTCTACTTTAAAAGTAAAAGATTTTGCAATGTTCTTTAATGCAATTGCACTAATATTTATATTTTATTTCTCTCTTGAAATGCTATCTGAATATAAAATATTTTTGTACTTCAAGTTTTTGTTTTATGTACTCTTTAAAGTAGGTACATGGATCTAGAGGTATTTTTCTGAATTAATAAGGTTCTAAATATTAAAAGTCTATCATTTTAATTATTAATGGAACAAAGTGAAATTATCCTGAAATGTATATATATTTGTGCTTACTAAATATAATAACATAAAACTGCATTAGATATAAACTTCTCGATGACAGAGCTGGATCCAATTAATTCACTCTGATGGGTAAAGAATCGCTCATTTCTAGAATGAGACATGTTCAATATTAAGTTTATTTTTTATTGGTTTTTATGATTGAGACCTTTATGTAAATAACTAAATGAGAATGAAAAAGTTTTATAGCAGCTTCATAATTCTCTCCTTCAAACTCATTTTTAAAAATCACATGTTCTTATAGTTCATCCAAAATGACTTTGAAAAGGTGCTCATGTTCGCGGGCATCTAGGAGATACCAAGCAAACAATGATGACTTATATCACCTTACACTGAGAACGACAGCTCAATTCATAATAACATAAAACAACAAATGCTGGAGACGGTGCGAAGAGGTTGGAACTTTCATAAGCTGCAGCTGGATCTGGTGTGTACATATATATAACCATTGTGGAACGGGATCTGGCGCTATCTCCCAGCAACACCTCTAAGGAATATAAACCCTAAAAATGTCAGAGCAATAAGACAAATAGGCATTCAATTTCATGTTCATTGTAGCATTGTTCACAATAGCAAGAAGTTGGAAACGGTCCAGAAGCCCATCAGTAGAAGAATGGATCAGGTGACATCGACACATAGGCACAGTGGAATACTGCTGTTGGTGGTAGGTGCCATAGTAGGCTCCTGCTCCTAGCACACTTATGTACACCAGAACAAAACACTGCCCAGACCTGTGTCAACCTCACACTTGTTCTTATGTTTGAGCCCATTGCTGTAGCCGTTGTGACAATCCAACTCATTGAAAACCTTCCTCTTTCCCTTTGCCTCTCCATATTACCAAGCATGATGTCCTTCTCCAGAGACTGCTCTCTCCAGACAATATGTCCAAAACACAGGAAAAGAAAGCTCTCCATCCTTGCCTCTAAGGGCACTATGACCAGACTCCTTCCAAGACAGACTTGTTTGTTCTCTTGGCAGTCCAGGGTACTTACAATATTCTTTGCCAACACATTATAATTCAAATGCATCAATTTTAATTGGTATTACTTCTTCAGTGTCCAGTTTTTACATGCATATAAGGTGATTAAAAAGACTATGTCTTGGTTTGGGTGATCTTAGTCTTCAAAGTAACCTCTTCACAGCATCCTTCCCCCCTCCCCTCAGTGCTTTAAAGAGGTCTTCTGAGACAGATTTATCCAATGAAATACATCTTTTGATTGTTATTCCCATGGGCATTAATTGTGAATCCAAGCAATCCTTGACAACTTCTATCTTTCCTCCATTTTTCATGATGTTACCTTCTGGTCCAATTGTGATGATACTGGTTTTCTTTGCATTGAGTTGTAATTCATACTGTTATGTTTGATCTTCACCAGCAAGTCCTCATTCTCAAGAAACAAGCTTATGTTCTCTGCATATTTGAGGTTGCTCTTAAGTTTTCTTTCAATCCTGATGATGCATTCTTTTGGATATAAGCCAGCTTCCCTGATTATTTACTCAGTATACAGATTGAACAAGGATGGTAAGAGGACACCGGTTCCCTAACTGTAAACCATACAGGTTTCCCTCGATTTGTTAGTACAACTGTCTCTTGATCCATGTACAGGTTCTGCACAATCAGGTGTTTTGGAATTCCTATTGGTTTCAAAGTTATCTGTAATTTGTTATGATCTTTATATTCGAATGCATTAGCATAGTCATTAGAATAAAAGCAAAACATCTTTCAGGTATTCTCTGTTACTAGCCAAGATCTCTCTGACATCGGCAATGATATCCCTTGTTCCACTTTTTGGAATCCAGTCTGATCCCTGCCAGCTCCCTGTCAACGTACTGCTGCAATAGTTATTGAATTATCTTCAGCAAAATTTTACTTGTATGTGATATTGATGATATTTTTTATTATTAGCTCACTCTGTTGCTCATCTTTAGCTCATAATTACCTCATCTTTCTTGATTTTGGCTCATGTCTGGAATTCATCCCTTGGTAACATTGGTCTTGTATATACTACGTCTTGAAATGTTGACATCTTGACTAGTTCTTTTTGGCAGAGTGACTCTGTGTATTTTTTCCATCTTATTTTGATACTTTCTGTATCATTCAATATTTTCCCCATAGAATCTTTTAATAGTGCAACTTGAGGCTTGAATTTTGATTTGAGTTCTTTCAGTTTAAGATATGCTCAGTTAAGAGTTGATTTTTAAATGACTTGATAAAATGATTTTTAATAAAAAGGATGGTTAGAGAATAATAAAAAAGATATGCTGATTATGTTCTTCCCTTTTGTTATCTAACTCTAGGTCTTTGCACATTTTGTGATAATATTTTACTTGTCTTTTCTAGCTGCCCTAAGAAAATTTCTGTTCAGTTCTTTGACTTCATCATTTGTTCCAGGTGCCTTAACCACTCAATGATTTAGAGCAACTTTCAAAGTTTCTTCTGTTATCCATATTTATCTTTTGTCTCTTTCCTATATTTATTTATTTATTTATTTATTTATTTATTTTTGGGCATCACTGCTCTCCGGTGGTGGGAGTAGGAGGCCCAGCCCCACTGCTGGAATTGAACCTCCGTCCCAGTAGGCCGCAGTCCCGTGCACAACCACTACGCCACCGGGCCTCAGCCCTTTTTAAAAATTTTTTTTCTTTCCTATCTTTAAAAAAAAAAGTTTAATTGGCATGTAATTCACAAGTCATACAATTCAATAGTTCAATCATCTTAAGAAGATTAGTACAAGCATTACCACAACCAATTAAAAAAATTTTCTCCCTTATTGTACTCATTGTTATTAGCTACCCATTCCCCCCCATCTCACCTGCCATACCCTCAAAGAACCATTAATCCAGTTACTGTCTTTATAGATTTATCTATCCTATAGTTAATATACAAAAATACGTTTAAAAAGGTAACAATAACAAAGTAAAACAAATTAAAAAAACCTCAACTGAAAAGAAAGCCAAAGATATTTTTGCAATATTTTTGTTTGTTTGTTTTTTGTTTGTTTGTTTTGGGGGGGGCATCACTGCCAAAGATATTTTTAAAAAGTAAAACAAATTCAAAATAAGTCAAATGGGAGATCAAATCATAAAGTGCCAAATTTTAAGTTAATTATATCTGGAATAATCCACTTTCCAATACACCCTACATAATGGAGAAGCTATTCACATCCCTGGTCTATCTATGGTCAGAGAGAATTCATCAGAGGCTTAACCCACATCTATTTGCCCGTTCACTTTTTTTTTAATCTCTAGCAAATTTAGAATGGGTCATAAGGGAGATCAAATTATAAGATACTGCATTTTAACCTAACTCTTTCTGCTATAATCCACTTTACAATGTTCTCTGACTGCTAACATGTTCCTCACATATGGTCATAGGTGAGTCACTGGAAACTTAATCCAAGAATGGATCCAGCTATTTGTTTGGGTCTTCCATTGTTGCCACAACCTTTTGCATTATCAGGAATCCACAATTTAAACTCTTATACCATTCCCTCCTTTGTATTTGCATTTTATTATTTATAATCCTTGGTCACAAAAATTGGTGTGCTTCTTCCATGTGGTCTTATTGGTATCTCACATAGATGCCTGCTTGTTTGAAGATAAGCCTTTAAGACCCCAGATCCTGTTCTTTCTGATAGCTAGGAACCATCTAATTTCTTCACCACACTTTGCTTTAGCATCTGTGTAGTCTGGGTAGATTAGAGAAACAAATTCATAAACATGCATATGGATATAAGAGAAAGGTTTATATACAAGAGGAATGGAACATTGAGAAAACATCCCAACCCAGGCCAGTCCAAGCCCACAAGCCTGATATTAGCCTATATGTATGATACTAGTCTATAAAATCTTCTTCAGACTCACAAGGTACATGCAATTACACCAGGACAATCACAGACCAGTGGGGATAGAGTCTTGTGTATCCAGTGGTAGTAGAAGCATCTCAGTGCTGGCAGGAACCTCTCTGTGGCTTCTCAAGTATCTCAGCACTGGCTGAAGTCTCTCTGTGGCTTTTCTGGCTTCAGAGGTCTGGTTCCATCAGGGTAAGCCCATGTGACTTCTCCTCCGGGATGTCACACAGGTAATCAGCCTTGTGTATTGTCAGTAGAGCATCTCCAAGGGACTGAGTTCTGAGTCTCTCACCTCCAAGGGGGAAACTATCACTAGATTTCCCAGACTTCTCAGGAGAAAGTCATGCTCACACAGAGGTCGCTTAGGCTATCTCCAGATGGGCAGGCTAGACTCCAACCCTGCACTCATAATCCTCAAATTGGCACAAGATTACATGACTGCCACAGCACCTATATCTTCAATGATCTTTTTATGATGATGAGCATCAAGCAGATTCATGTCATAAGAACTGCTTTGCCTGATATTAGGGCTAGAATTAAGTCAGATACCCAAATCATATATCTATGATTTCTATATGCTGTGATTCACCCTACTGACATTATTGTCATCTTATGTTAGAGAACATTGTAAATAATCTCCTTAGAGCATAATTTAGTGTCATTAACTTAGCCAATGGTATAAAATTTAAAATATTGTTGCAAAATCAAAATTATAGCAGTATAGGTCAGCTCTGAACCACAGTACATGCGTTGTTGACTTTAACAGATTATACTCTTTAGTGACTTGACACTATAAGCAATGGAGGTTGACAATATCTTTCTTTCCTATTTATCACATTTCATTTTCTTCATGTGTAATGTTCTTTATGTCATCCTACAGCTGATCAAGTCTTATGTCACTAGTGTTCAATGCAGAAAATCTATTCTTATAGATGTTCTCCAAGATTTCAGGTAGAATCTCATGGACATGTTTTAATTTTCTTCAGATTCAACCTGAACTTAATATGAAAAATTGATGGATCGTTTCAAAGGTAGTTTGTGACCTCGTTTTATATTTAACCCCTAATATTGAACTTCTCCATCATCTCTTCCCACAAATATGTCAATTTGATTTCTAGAGAAGTTTACTTGCATGTGTTGTTGTTGTTGCTGTTTTGACAGCTTTATTGGCACTTTGTCCAAATAGCATATAATTCAATATATCAAATATATCAAGAAGAGTTGTACAATTTTACCACAATCAACTTTGAAGTATTTTATTTTCCCCTATATCCATTTTTATTCATGTATTTTCTGCCGCCCATAACTTTGTGTGATTGTCTTTTGTGTTTTTGAAAAGGTGTTGTAATGAAGTCATTGGTCTTGCAAAATTTTATCATGCTATCTCAGGCTTTGTTTAATCACCAAGGATATATTTTTCTTTTGTTTCCAAGTTTTTTATTCCTGTCACTAATAATTATTGAAGAATCTTGATTGTAATTTGATCAATTTTAGACTAAAGACATTGGTAAACTCCTTCAATTTCTTCATCACTAGCTTTTGAAGTTGGTGAAAATTTTGGATAATAGTTGCATTAATTAGATTTTTTTGAGTGAGAATAGATACAACCTGTCACAGACAGACAGTATTGTATTTCAAGATAGATCTTTAAATGTTTTTTGACAATGAATAAAGTGGCATTTTTGATAATTATTTCATTTTCAGCATATTAAACCATATGATTGTCTGATTAGTAATGGCCAATTCACCTTATGCCTGAATGTGGATTTTTACCCTACCATTTCATTTTTCTATAGCTTACAACTTTCCTAGATTTATACTTGAACATTTCAAGTTCTTGCTATTTATTGATCTTTGAACTTTCTCATTTTGAGTCATGTCTCATCTGCAATGAATATCCCAAAGACTTTACTCCTGCAACCTTTTCTCCTTCTTTGTCATTATCGTGGAGAAGGTAGTTTGTCCTCAGTCATATTTTCGTGTCTTTTGACCTGAAGTGTCCATCTTCTGGTACTATCTCTGACAATGTTTTGCTTCTTTTCTTTTTTGGGGGGGCATCACTGCTCTCCAGTGGTGGGAGTAGGAGGCCCAGCCCCACTACTGGAATTGAACCTCCGTCCCAGTGGGCCACAGTCCCACACACAACCACTATGCCACCGTGGCTCAGTCCTGTTTTGCTTCTTTTCTTGAAGCTTTCAGTACTTTACAATATTTTATCTCTGTCTATAACATTTTCAGTGATTACTTCCTCAGAAGTGAACACAGAATTTATTCTTTGCGATCTGTTCTTATACTGAAAACTCTGCAGAAACCTTTTCACTTTGGATGTCCCTCCTGGCATTTGAAATACCAGTGACATGGCTTCCAGCATCACAGCCACACACAAGCCATCACTGTGTAACAGATTGATAGACAAATGGTGTCTCTGCATTTCTAAAAAACAATGCTGAAACCCTGAAGTACTTCATGACATGGATGAACCTGGAGAACATTATGTTGAGGTAAGTTCGTCAATCACAAAAGAACAAATATTGTATGAGACAACTACTTTAAGGATAAATGCCAAGACAAGACTGATACATCTAAGGAGACAGACTTTGGAAGTTTCCAAGAGTGTGAGGTTCTGTCCAGGTGAAAAGATGAACCAATGATCTAGAAGACTGATAAGTATAGACTTGTGAGTGAATGAGGACAGAAGTGCACAAGAGGGAAAAGAGACCTCTGGGGTAAAGGATGGGTGGTATAGTATGGGGGTCTTGGGGTTAATGAGTGGTTTCAGCTGTTGAATTCAGAGTTGATAGTCTGAAATGTAAAACCTCAACCTAATACATAACAAAAAAGAAATAGAAAGCATATAAGGAAAACTTCCTGAGCTCTACTTTCAATAATTAGACTGCTGCCCAATATTAAAAATTCTTTATTAAAAGTTAGCTTTTTCTTCCAATTGTTTCTAGTCTCCTGGGTATTTTTCTTTCATTTCATCTTGATTTTTTTTGTGTGTGTGTGTGTTTTGTTTTGTTTTGTTTTGTTTTTGTGGGCATCACTGCCTCTGGTGATCGTGGGCATTACCCAGCCGCTGCTGGATTTGAACCACCAAGCCTGCGGGCTGCAGTTCCGCACTCAACCACTTATGCCACTAGGGCTCAGCCCCTCATTTCATCTTGATTTTTATCATTCAGTTTGTCATGATCTTTAATTACTGGCTATTTAGAATGTATTTTTATATTTGTTAGGAAAAGATACTCATTTACTCTAGTATCTTTTTTAAAAAAGAACACACACACAAACTGACTCATAGTTACCTTTCCCAATAGTTTTTGTGATAAACTTGTCAAATCTCAAAGATTGGGGGTAGAATAGTTATTAACATATCCTGAATTTAAATGGATTTGACTCTGTTTGACATTTTCCCAATACATCTAGGAATGGGTTTACCCATTTATTCAAGTCTTATTTGGTGTCTCACAATAAACTTTTACAGTTTTGCTTTTATGAGTGTCACATATTTCTTTTGAATTTTGCATAAATATATTTTGACTACTTTAAATACATCTTTTCTTTCTGCCTTCTTCTTCTTTCCTCCCTATGTTGTTCCATCTTGCTTTTTCTTGTGACCTCCCAAGTAGATTACAAATTCTTGCAACATGGGAAATTAAATATCCTTACTACCTCATGAGTGCTTAGGAAAAAAGCTACAGTCAAAATGATCGCTAAGAGGGCTGAGCCCCAGTGGCATAGTGGTTGTGCGCGGGACTGCGGCCCACTGGGATGGAGGTTCGATTCCAGCTCCATGGAGCAAAGGCTGGGACTCCTACTCCCACCACCTGAGGGCAGTGATGCCCCCCCCCAAAAAAAATGATCGCTAAGGAAAGAAATAACTATTAAATAAATAAAATAATGAAAAACTTGATTCTTAAACTGGCAGTGCAACAGAAAAATTATGAGGGATGTTCCAGAAAAAAGTCTCAGAGAATTAATTAAAAAAAAAAGGATGATAAATTGTGACATGTTTACACCATATGGCAAATTTGACAAGCAGTTTGATTTTTTTTTTAAGTGTCAGAAATAACTTGGGTATTACATTCTCCCAGTATGGGTTCACTCATAGCACATCTGAAGAAGATAAATATATGCTCTTAAATTCCTCAGACAGTGAGAAAAATGCAACATCTTTCTACCTGTAAGATTTTCTGGAACACTGTGTCCATTGAAAAACAGGGACCTATTTAATGTATCCTTTTTGGGGGGGGGGGGCGAAGAGCCATCACCACAGCTTCCCAGCGCTGCTCCTGAGAGCCACTGCTGGATTTGAACCACCAAGCCCGCGGGCTGCAGTCCCGCACTCAACCACTTATGCCACTGGAGCTCAGCCAATGTATCTTTTTTTAAAAGAACATGTGCCTTCTAAATATCACTAACTAAACTGGCCTTTTAACCAATAAATATGTTAAACCCAGACACTAACTCCTATGAAGCATGGTGAAGGAGCTTTTGTGTAGAACTCTTATACATGTTGCCTGTTACTTCATCCTTAGATTTTGTCTGTTACCAAAAAAGAATATAATCATTAAAGATTGCACTGGAGAGGTTGCGCTCGCAGAAAATAGACCTCTCTTCTAGAGTGAGACTGAAAATGGAAGAAAACTTCATATTGTTGTTAGGCATAGTTAATTATGACTCACAGCAACCCCACGTTTCAGAGTGACCCACCCCATAGATTTTCCTATGTTGCAATCTTTTTTGAGCAGATCAGTAGGTCTTTTCTCCTTTGTAAAAGATGAGCAGGTTGAAACATCTGACTTCTTAGATAGCAGCTGATTGCTTAGCCATTGCTTGAGCGGAGTTCCTTGAAGACTTACAGAAACCGTGAGAGTCCAGTCTGAGAGTCCAGTCCAGTTTTTGAGGTGAGATGCTTGCCACAATGAATGGACCCCAGATATAAGAAGAACTAGATGGTGCCTGGATGACACTGCTGACCATTCTGAAAGGAATTATAATAGGAAGCCTAGGATCAAGTGGGAGAAAAATGTGGAACAAACTCAAAATCATGAAGATGACAAGACTTACTGGTATGGCAATTAAAAAATGGAAATCCTAAGACACTCTGCAAGTCTAGACTTTTAGCCAAATAATATTCAGCCCTTTGATGTGAATAACATACACTTTTAGAACAATCAGGCATACAAAATCACAAGTGCAGCACTGCCCAGGGATACTGTAAATCTCAGAAAGCATTAAGAGAGAAAAAAGGAAAAAGAGAGAAAGAAGGAAGGAATGAAAGGGTATGCACAAGGCAAAGATGTTGTGGCCAGTCACCTAATCTGGTGTCACTTTGAGG
>PVJH01022711.1:0-37025 GCA_004026705.1 Nesogale talazaci
GCTTTTGAAAAGGAGTACAAGCACAGATCTCTTCCAGTTAGCTGGAAAGGTAGCTGTCTTCCAAATTTCTTGACAGATGAGTGAGTGCTTCTAGTGTATCATCAGCTTGGTGAAACATTCAATTGGTATTCCACCTACTCATGAAGCATGGTTTGGCTAATGTTTTCAGCACAGCCTGAACTCCATCCTTCAGTATCATTGGTTCTTGCTTATATGCTACTTCTTGAAATGGAAAGCAACTTGTTCTTTTTGGTACAGTGACTCTGTATTCTTTCCATCTTCTTTTGATGCTTCCCACGTGATTCAAAGAGTGCCCATATAATCTTTCAACGTTGCAATTTAAGGCTTGGATATTCTCTAGCCAACTTTCAGTTTAAGATATATTGACCATCTTCCTTTTTGGTTTTCTATTTCAAGTTTTTTGCAAATCTCGTAATATTTTACTTTTTTTCCTTGGGCTCAACTTTGAAGCTTTCTGTTTAGCTCAGGGGTGCTCATATTTTTTAAGCATGTGAGCTACTTATAAAATGGTCAAGTCAAAATGATTTTGCAACTACAAAAATGTAAGACAACCTTATTACCTTTATTCACAAGTGCACTGAGATTTCTTTATATGTACAATGTATGTTTATGTACCTTGCATAACTGCATGAGTCCATATTGCACAACACAACACAATTAACTTTGTACATTTATTGTCATTACCTGAGTTTACTCTGATGACTTGCACTGAATGGAATGAGCCAGAGATGCACTGTCTGGATGGTAGCTGCTGACAGCCAGTCTCTTGCACACTTCATCAGTCATGGTGGAATGGTACTTGGACTTCATGATTGTTATGTGGGAAAAGACTGACTCACATAAATAGGTAGAGCCGAATAATGCAGTCAAGGAGGTAGCATATTTTCTCACGTTTGTTATTTTCCCTCTGCAAGTTCCAGAACCGTTTGTGTGTTCTGGACATCAGCTTAATGTTGGCTTGTCAAAATCTCCCCTTCCACATGAAAGTGATACATTTTATCTTCTTACACGGTCGTTCCCCCACTCTGAATACCCTTTCTTACGTCTAAGAGAAAAAAAAAACCAAGGTCTAAATATTGGTGAAAACTTAGCTTGTCAGTTTTGCTGCAAAGAGTGCAAGGAGTGTTGTTTGCATATGCATGACACCTGATTGCATCTGATTTGCTGCACTATCACTTAAGTGATCAGATTGATAGGTTTATGCCTATTTTTTTAATACCACGCGATCTACCCCACATAACATTTGCAATCGACTAATATATCATGATAAACGTATTGAGCATCCCTGTTTTTTCTATTAACTTCATAATGTCTTCCATTCCCTTCAGGTACTTAGTCAAGAGCAAGTTTCAGTCTCTTCAGACATCCACTTTTACCTTTTTTTTTTTCTTTTAAATGTCCTTTGGCTTTCTCTGCGTATGATATTTTTGGTGTCATCCCATGTGTTATCAGACCTGTGGTCATTTAGTGCTCAGCGTGTCAAATCTGCTTCTGAGATGCTCTCAAAATTCAGGTGGGATAAACTTAGGGTCCTATTTTGGCACTCATGAATGTGTTTTCATTTGCTTCACCTTCATTGTGGATTTGAATACGAGCAATTGATGGCCTGTTGGAAAGTCAGTTCCAGGTCTGTTTTTAACTGCTGATAGTGAAGTTTTCCATTGTGCCCTCTCACAGATGTTGTCAATTTGACTCCTGTATGTGCCATCTGGCGAAGTTCACATGTATAGTGGAATTTATGTTGTTGAAAAATGGTATTTGCTACGAAAAATTCATTGGTCCTGCAAAATTCTATTATATATTCTCCAGCTTTGTTTCTATCACAAAGACCATACTTTCTAACTACAGATCCTTCTCTATTTTCAAATTTTGCATTGCAATTGCTAATAATTATCAATACATGTCAATAGCATGTTTGATTAATTTCAGGCAGGAGACATTGGTAGAATTCTTAAGTTTCTGCATCACTTGTTTTTGTGACTGGTGCATAAATTTGAATAGTTGTATTGACTGGATTTCTTTGTGAATCCTATTACAGGCAGTGTTGTACTTATAGCTCTTGAAATGTCTTTTTTTTTGAAGATGGATGCAATGCTATTCATCTTTATCATTCCTGCCATAAACAATCTGCTTTTCTGTTTCAAAATAACTAATACCAGTCTTTTTAGTCCAACTCATAGTGACCCTGTATTGTTTCTGAGGCTATAAATCTTTAAAGGTCAAATAGAGTCCTCTTTCTCTAGTGGAATAGCTGGTGGATTTGTATACATGACCCCTCACCTCAGCACTTCAATGCTTACTCACTAGTCCTCTTCGGGTTTGCATGCAAGAGAATCAAGTCCTCAATATTTTTGCACCCCAACTTTCGCTCTCCCTCCCATAATCCTGCTACCCTGTTTGATTTTTTTCCATCATATTTATCACATATCGTATATAATTTACTTTTTATAGTAAAACGGCAACTCCCTAACCATGAATCACCACAGCAATCAGTATATATACGCACACACCACAGTTAGAACCACTGCTTTGGCCTTCAGTTTTCCCATTTTAACCATGTCTCCTACAGAGCTTGAAGGACTCGGGAATAGCAGCATATCCATGACCTTAGTCTTGACTAATTTAATAAGCTCTTTGGGGCAAGAGAAGCTATGGAAAACTACCGTAAAAGAAATTATAGTCATTTACCTTATTTATCTAGTGCTTCTATAACAAAAATACTAGGGATATTTCAAAGTTCATGAAAAAAAAAAAAAAAACAAATGGAATTTTCCCACACACTTTATGAAGCACCCTTGTATAACTGGGTGGTTTTAACAAACACAAATGTATTTCTTTATAAGTCCAAACTCAGGTTCTTGGCTATTAGGGAAAGCCTTTTTTTGGGGTGCAAAGGGTCCCTGCTTCTTTGGCATCCATTTCCTGGTTTCTTGGAAATCCCCCGGTGTCCTAGTGCCAATCTTCCTTAGGCACAGATGGTTCTCGGTGCAGGGAGCTCAGAACCCAAAGGCCAGGCTCCACGTCTAGGCCCTCTTTCTTGGTCGGTCTCTCTTTGATCTCTTTGAGGATAAAAGGAATGACCCAGGCAAGGGTGGTAACTTGAATAAAGGCAATGACTTGAGATGGGTGGTGATTCAAGATTTAGAACAAACACACACACAAAAAGCAATCCTCTAAACTCAATGCTACTGAGAAAATTCTGACCGTGTAGGACGGTAAAACTGTGCTTGTGGATTTTCAAGGCTGTAAATCTCTATGGGAGTAGACAGCCTCACCCTTCTCTTTTAGAGGCGACGGTGATTCTGAATTGCTGAATTTGTGATGAGTGACCCCACATGTAATCCATTACAATACCAGGGCTCGTGGATTCTACCATACATAGCACACAAGAGAAATGAATTTTCACAGAATGTGGAAGCACCACATAACAGAGGGACGCCTGACCTGGTTAGGTTGAAATACAACACAATCCATGACATCAAGTTTTAGGAGACTGCTTTCACAATGCTAACTGCTACTGCTACTGCGCGCAGAGCAAAATCATTGCCCTTTAAGCAGAGAAGGGAAAAGAAGGTGGCTGTTTTAATGACTACATGTATGGACTGGGAATTTGTTCAAAGAGGTATCCAGAAACAGGATGTGGTTTCTTTATCTGGGTCCACTGACCTACAAAGCTGCTATGCAGGTTTCAGTACTTCTGGCTAGACCAAGCACAACTCTTGGGAAAGGATGAGGTTCGGCCTCCTTCTCTGCGGTCTTCTACGAGCTCCTGAGACTTATGTCATGCTCTCTGTGATGCTAGGGAGAAGCATTTAACATGATCTTCCTATTTTGACAATTTGACTATTAGTATAAAATGCTAGGGGCACAGTTAAAGAAAAAAAAAAAAGGTTTATTTAGGCCATTAGTTAGAATCATAATAAATAATGCAATATACTAGTGTAATAACAGATGTTCTCATGCATTTATCACATTTATAAATATGCAAGGAAGCTGGCTTACAGGGCTGTTGGGAGGAATTTGGAAAAATGTATTTGGCAAGACAGTGAAATGTAACAGTGTTAAGATTCTTTCCTGTTAAACTAAAAAAGTTATCTCCTTACATATTGTAAATAAATGTTACATTCCACTTTAGTTTCTTCTTTTTCTAAAACATGCCAGAGCTAAGTCAATTGACAATGGATCTGAGCTGATCATTTGTTATTTATTTATTAGTATTTCTAAGGAAAACAGACACTAGAAAAGAAATAGCAAAGTTGAAGTCTTGTGCATTTCAGTGTTGAGGTTGATACTTTTTGAGTCAGTCATTTAAACAATAGAATATGTTGGAATAAAATAAAAAATAAAAGTAGAAATTTATAAATAGTATTCTTTAACATACAAATGCTATAGCATAATGTTGCTTGTGATTTGCTAAATAAATGAAAAATTATCTGACTGCAAAAGCAATGAACTTTGATTAAGAAAAATTTTGTTATTCCATTCCACCTGAAAGGTCAGGGTAGAGTAACCTTTAACATCAAGCTTTTAAAACAAACCACTTCAACATCTCTTAAATACTGAAAAAGTGTTTTTTTTTTTTTATTTACAGCAAAATCAGTGAAACCAGTGTTCAGCTTAATTTAGCCACTTGCCAGTCTTCAGTCCCTCTTCCAATATCTGCGTATCGTGAAAACACGTGGGCAAGTCAGTTTAACGAAGGCGAGCGATCTGTGGTCCAGAGTAATTCAATGTATGGCCACTTGGTTTGGAGACAGCGTTTAATAGGCGTATCATCGGTCTGCAGCATGGGATCTTCAAAACCCAGGACAACTGCAGTGCCTTCTACGTACATTACCTGCAGGGCAAAATAAGGTCGCCAAGGGCAATGAACATGCTTAGCAAATTCTTAAAAGGAATACAAACAGCTGTGACAGTCTAGTAAATAAGGTATTCCATATTGCTTTAATGAGACCTTTACATCTAGTTTTATTTGGGTAGCAATTATCATGATTATCTGCTTACTGGCTGACTCGTTTCTTTTGTGAAATTAAAGTCATATTTTAAAAAGCTTAGATAAATCACAGAGACCCATGTAGGCAATTTCTGATCAAGTGAAATCACTTTTCAGAGGACCATAACACTTGAGAGAAATCTGAGATGAAGAGATGTACTTATCAAATTGATATTGCTCTTTATGCTTTAATATTGATGCCCTAGGATGCTCATGACATCTCATGAAATAGAAAGCTGTGGCAAAAACACAGCTACATACTCTGTGGAGATCTGTTATTTTCTCAAGGTTAGTGTTAAATTTTCAGAGCTGAAAGCAGTTTGTCAATGAAGCTTGCAATGACTGCATTAAATCTCAAATGTGGTTCATAAGTGTATTTTTGTACTGTAGGTAAAATCTGAGAAAAAAATTTAAAGGACACACACACAAAAAAGAAATTATCAGCAAAAGTTGATGGATCAATCAGGTAATTTATGTACGAATACAATGACCATAATAGAAACTACGAATTGGCAAGTCTAACACTCATTGTTACCATATGCATTCTAGTACAAAGTGAGTCTGCAGGACAAAGCAGAGCTGTCTCCCGGCGTTTTCAAGGCTGTGTTCTTTATCCAGCAGATGGCTACATGTCTCTCCCTCAGACCTGTTGAACCTTACTGTCACAAGAGGTCCTTTTAAATTAAAGACGTTCTAAAAGTTAGTTAAAAGAGTAAAATCCCTAGCTATATAATAACTGTATCTGCTGTGGCAATTACTTCAGTAAATATAAACATAAATATGCTCCATGTGCAGTAAAAGCTCTTATTTAATAAAAACAGGGCTAAGGAGTAAGATCAAATGACTGGGTGCAAGAAAGCATAAGGGGTAAGGGAAGGTTAGACTGGGGAGTCACATCCTCTTGACAGTTTCAACTCCACCTGTGCTATTTGACCTTGGTGCCATTTCTTACTGCTCTGTGCATCGGTGCCCTCCCCCAGCCTGTAAAATTGGGATATACACACAAAACCTACTCCTAGGTGGATGTGAAATGTATAGGCTGAAAAACAGTGCTTAGTAACATTCTAGGTAAATGCCAGCTATGGCTACGTACTTAAATCCTTTTCTCAAAAATTTGTTATCTCTTTCTCTACCACATTTCACAAAGAAGAAAGAAATCATGAATGCCAATTTAATAAGCACTTCATAATCAATGTTATCAACATGTCTGCAGAGGTAGTTATGCAGTCACAGTGAAATTTCAATGCAGATTTCACAGTGTATCATGTACTGGTCAATGTGAAGATCATCAGGTCTAAAAAATGCAGAGACAGGAAAGGGACTCATAGAATAATATCCAACATCCTTGGGAGATTTTAGGGGAAGGAAACATTGCTATGTATTCATACATTTATCCACTAAATCTGATGTTACTTGTGAATTATCATACCTTTTCATTGTAATTTGACTGTTTCAATCCATTGTAGTGGTAGACAGTAAAAGATTCTGGACCACTGGAGCCCTAGTATAAAGAAAGAACTATTAAAACATTACATTATGACCTTATGTCTAATTACTAATTAGTAGCTGCCAATTAATAGTTGAAAATAAAATGCAAGCTTTCTAAATACTTATCCATTGATGAGGGAGCTATTTTTTTTTTTAAATAAGAAACTTAGATTTATGGAATTAAAAGCCAAAATCCTACAGCTGAAGTACCATGAGAGCTTATGTGTGGAGGAGAAATTGGAAAAAGAGTTCATGTTCACGATATGGTCTTCAGTGATAATTTACGGTTTTTCCTATATGCATGGATTACTGTGAGTTTTTAAAAGAATACATTTCTAAAACACAAACCTACTTCCTTAAATTAATTCCCTGCAATTGCTCTGATTGTGAATAATTTTCTTTCTCTAAAACACATGGAAAAGAGGTAATACTACTTATATTCAGACCCCAAATATATGCACTAATATTTCCTATTTGGTTCACAACATCAGGCGTTTCCATTCCAAAAAAGTCATTTGAATATTGCCAAATTCTAATTAGTAGAAAGAACACAGTTAGGAACGAAACTAATTGTCGTGCTTAAGAGACTTCAATAACATTCAATAAATAATGATAATGATCACACTAGATTTTCAGAAACAGTTTGATAATCTGTTTACCTTGGTTCTCAATTAGCGAAAGGTCAAGTTCACTTCCCTCAAACCTAGCAGACAAAGCCAGAGTGGATCTCAATGATTTCCTTTGGAGACTAATATCTCTCGCTGTGTCTAGCCCTCTTGTCTCTTCACTGTCACTGATTGATTTAAGGATGAGTTTGTGACATAAGCGGGGCCAGAGTCTTTTTTGAGGATTTTTTCCCAGGTAGAACTATGGGAAGAGATGACTGTTGGGAACTGAGATTTATACTTGCTGGAAAAAAAAATGGGATGAGCAAATGAAGCGAAGTGATAGAAAGGATGGGGGATCGAGAGATTTCTGGCAGTTCTCGAAACCTCTGCTTTAGTCTCTCAGGTGTTCCTTCCTGTGCGTGGATGTTCAGTAATTCAGTCCCAGCGAGTGACCCTGTCCGATTTGCAGCTCCATGACCCACCCCCTCCTCTGCACCAGTTCAGGCTGGGCTTCTGTAGAACCCAATTTACTCTCCAATGTATCTCTGAACTCACTGCTGTCCTCTTTTTGACAAACCTCATTTTGCCATAAATAGACTTTTTATTTTTAGTTCTTTGTACACACATAAACTTCTCTGTTCCTTTCTTCACCTATTTAGCTTTTTTCCTCATGTTTTTCCGAATCATAGTAATTGGTTATTAAGATTTTTTTTAAAAAACATCATTGTATAGGGGGCTCTTATATCACAATCCACCCATCCATCTATTGTGTCAAGCACATTTGTACATTTGTTGCCATCACTGTTCTCAAAACATTTTCTCTCTACTTGAGTCCTTGGTAGCAGCTCTGAAGATTCTTATAGTAAAAGTTATCTGCATAATTAATTTAGGAAAGAGCCATACTACTTTTATAGTCGTATTATTTTTGAAGACTGCTTAGCTGTTCAACTATTCTTTACTTTTCACGTTTTGTAGTGCCAACTAAAATGTATGCCAATTTATTTTTGTACCATACTCATATTGCTTTACACAGAATAGAAAAAAATAAATCAATCATATAGTTTTCTTAATTGCATACATGAGCCAACAAAATCATAAGCTAAAATAAAGTAACTAAGCTACTAGCTTTCAAAGTGAATTTACCTTAGCTTAAAAGAGAAATATTTCTGAAGTTGGTTCTCCCTCTCCATTCCTCCATCCCTCCACCCTCCTGGTATTACCACTCCCATCACTAGTCTTGATGGATCATCTATTCTAAGTTTCCCATGTTTCCAACTTCACTGTACATCTTCTGGTCGAGCTGGATTTATGTGGTAAAATTGGGGTCATGATAATGGGTGGGAGGCAGCATGGGAACTAGAGGAAGGTTGCATATTTCATAGCTCCTACCCTGTATCTTGACTGACTCATCTCCTCCTTGTAACCCCTCTGCAAAAGGATGTCACCTCACCTACTGATGGGCTTTGAGTCCTCAATCTGTACTCCCCCTCATTAATAATAATATAATTTTAGTTCATTGATGCCTCACACTGGATCCCTTCACCACCTCATGATCACACAGACTGGTGTGCTTCTTCCGTGTGGGAGAGCCAACTTCAGGGATCTACATGTAGCCTCCTTTCTGGGGTACGGACAACAGGGAAGTGAGTGTTGGGACACATTGAACAGTGTACAGGATGAAAAATAATTTGTAAATTACTAAGGGTTCAAGGGGAAGGGGGGGAGGAAGGGTAATACAGGGAGCTGATAATGGGGGCCTGGAGGGAGGGAGAATGTTTTGAGAGTGATGATGGCAATGGGTGTGTAAAAGTGGCCTGAATACAACTGATGTTGTTAGGGATTGTGATGGGAGTTGTAGGGGCCCCCAAATAAAATGATTAATTTTTTTTAAAAAGGGGGGGGGAGGGGAAAGGAGAGTTTTTTTTTTTTTAAAGAGGAGCTTGTATCAAGGGCTCAAGTGGAAAATATTGGGAAATGTACGTGGAAATATGTGTGCAAATGTGCTTGATACAAATGATGTACTGAAGGTTGTAGTAGTTGTAAGAGCCCCCAATAAAATTTTTTAAAAAATTAAAAAAATAAAATAAAAAAAGAGAAATATTTCATTGCAATTTAATATAATTTATCGGAATTAACAATTGGTATATAAAAAAATAATGAAACATCAAGAAAAGGCAGTGTTAACACGGTGGTAAAAGGTTTGGACTCTGGTTACGCAAATCTACTTTAGAATGATAATCAGTTACTTGCTGCTGTGTGACAGTTTCCTTAAATTCTCAATTTCCTTACTGTCGAAATGGGGCAAAGCACAGTAACTTTTAAAAAATTTTGGAAGAGATATAGTGCCTGGTGCGCCACAACGAATTCCTCAACTAACAGTAGCTATTTTCCCAATTTTTATTATCAACAAATTGCCTTGAAATGTGAAATGCTTATGAATATTCCTTTAGTTCCAACCCCCTAGCCTCTAAACAGTCTCTACTCAATGGCAAAGACATGCTCTTCCTTAGCCACACTCCAGTTTACATATTTGCAACAATTTCTGAAGATAGAATCTATTTTCCTGGCCATCTTTTGGCTCCAAGTTTTGTAATTTTATTCCTAGTTTGATCCAGTAAACGATGCTTTCTGAATATGTATGTACTATTGTTGGTTTGTTAGGACCGGTTAGAATTTGAATAATGGGCACAATAAGGGATAGCCACAGAGCAAGGGGGTACAGGCTCTGCTGAGGAAAAATCTGTGATTACAGATAACCTGAGCCCTTCCTGGATGTGAACGTGTGAAGCTGTGATGAGTCTTCTATGAAAGCTGTGGTTCTCAGACAGTGATCATCCAACAGAATCACCTGATGGGCTTGTTAATACAGACTTCTGGGCCCCAGTCCCCAAGTTTCTAATTCACTAGGCCTGGAAAAGGATCTAAGAATTTGCATTTCAAGTTTTTGTAAACCACACTTTGAGAACCACTGTTCTAAGGGATCAAGTAGCAGGATAACGAGCTTTGGTTTAAGAAGAACATGAACTATAAAACGGGCCTCGAAAAGTTTGTGGGGAAATTGCATTATTTTAAATTCCATTTCTTTCCAACATTTTTGAAAGCCTCTCACAGAGGAGGAGCAAGGAGACCAACCGTGCTGGGATGGAGACTTTGTCGTGAAGCAGGGCAGGGAAGAGGCAATAGCGAAGAGATGACTACGGGTAACAAACCGAAAACCAAATCACACGCACTGCCACATGCCTATCTCAACTGACATCACCTCTACAGGGCACCGGAGGACGGCTCCAGTGGCTTTCCAAGACTTCAAATCTCTGCAGGAGCAGAAGGCTTCACCTTTCTCCTATGGTAGTTTCCATAGGAAACTTTGAACCCACTACGCACTGCCAGGGCTGTCGAGGGAACAAATCGAATCACTAAATGGAGAAGTCTGTTACATGTAAAAGGGACAGGGCCTATGACTCTTTAAATTACTTCAAGGACCCCACCATTAATTCTTGGAACAAATGAGTTATTATAGTAATTACAAGCAGGCTCATGTAAGTAAATAAATATAAGACAGTGTATTTCTAAAAGAGTTGGTGGTAGCGGTTCGTTTTTATTTCCCAAGTACTTTTCAAACTCTCCCCACAAGTAAATTAAAAGTAAACAGGAATGTTATCTTGGATGAATTTAGCTGCCAACCTTTCTGATCAAGGTGCCATGTTTGACCATTTGTGCCATTCAAGGCATTTCATTAAAAAGAAATCAGTGTTAAATATTTGGATAGCAAGTTTTAAATATAAAACAATGAAAAGAGAAAATGAATTTAAATACCTCAAGCAACATTTTTTAAAGCTGTAATTTATTAAACATTAGGATATGTAAAACCCATGACGAGATTCCAGACACTTTCAGAAATCTCAACTAATTAAATTTAATGCTTAGAGTAAGAACAAATAGGACACTCCAACCTGATAGAGTATTCGGAATATCAGAAAATAGAACAAATATATCTTTTCTGGCAGCATTTGTCAAAAACTTAAAAGTCAAATAGTCTATATCGTGGTATCCTAATTTTTATTAAAATTTTTACATAATTCATTTATTTTTCTTACAACAGCCACAGCAGAAAGATAAAAGCTTAAAAAATAGAGGTTTCTTTTGTTTTTCTACCTACTAGGATCATTAAAGATAATTTGAAATGGAGAAATTAATGATTACTATCCTGAAAGTGTTTTTATTTCTCAGTAAGTCTTTTCTACATGACAGCCAACCTCTTTTACCATAAAGGTAGAATAGAAACTTGAATTTCTACTGAAACAACCAATTTAAACCATGCTGATGACATAACCATAACCATAGTATATCTAACTAAACAATTTGGCCTACTGCTTAAATTCAATTCAATAGGGACAAAAGACACATGCATACCACATAGAATGGGCTTGCCAATGAGTCAGACATAACCGATGGATATTGAGGTTAGCAAAATTGCCTATTAATCAAAGCCCAGAGGAAGAAATATTCCAATATGAAACAACATAGCTCTAGTCAAATTTTTCTTCCACTCTTGGAATTTAAGTTTAGCAGCAGTTCCTCCTCCGTATAGGCTTTGACCTTCCCCTTCTAGTATGCAGAGAGTTCTAAAGAGCTACACATCAATATGTTAACAATAGTTATCTGAGAAGAGAAAATGGGAATCAGAGTGGAGATGAGAACCTTTTTTTGTTGGTCAACGCAATTCTGGATTTTACCTTTGTACATAACCGGTGTCACTTTGTTGTACATCAATTTCTAGCGGCCTCACTTTCTCAAAGTTGTGAATGACTGTATTGGAATACACACAGCTTTCTGACATCCGTACTGGAATCCCTCTACATAATAATTGCGCTTTTCCAGTTTCATATCAGTACAGTAGGACAATTTAAAGAAGTAGAAAAAAATGCTCAAACAATCGCGGTTGGATCATCCCATAGAACAAAATAATGAATATAGTTCCTCAACTATGTTACCTGATCAGGAAAAAACTCTTGAAGAAATGGACCCAATAATATGATTCCTAATCCTTCTGGATCTAATTTATTCTTCATGAGGTTTATACTATGGGGAGGAAAAAAAAAAGAAAAGAAAAGAAAAACAGTGGATACCAAAGGAAAAAAAAGCTTATTTTTCTTCCTTCATGATTAAGTTACTTGTACTATAACACATTTGCCTGCCAAAAATTCAGAAAGCTGTTCTTTTTAGAACCTTAGTGACAAATACATAGGAATGATATCTAATTTGCCAAAACCTGGTTATTTTTAAACCACAGTAATCTGTTACTATTTAAAATGTAAATGTGGTGATGACTTTGGAATACTGCTCCTTATTAGGTAAAGTAATTAAAAAACCTAGGCTTACAGGCTCAGGCTTCTAACCTCCTAGAGTCAAATACTCTGCTTCATAAGTATGCCTGAAACTTTTGATCAAGTGAAGTATTTAACAATTTTTTAAAGTCTGCATTTATTTCAGGCTCAAGCATTGAGAGGCCAGGGTACACCAGATAATCAAAAGCAACTCTTAAAGACTCAAATGAGATGGTGGCATAAAATCCTCAGTGCAACTTGAAGTTTAAAGAGGTGAAATAATTCTCTAACAGCAAAAGTACAGTGAATCGCAGTAAGTGGTATATTCATCCAGTAACAGCTTAAAGCCACAGTGCTTTGCACAGACCCTTACAATGCACTGCAGTGTAATCTAGATTGGTTAAAAGTATTCATTGCAATGTGTGAGTAAGAAAGGTCTGGAAAAATGATCTGCTTGTGAAGAGTTATAAAAAACTAAAAATGATCCTTTCAGAAATGTTTTACTCTCCATGTTATTTCTCAAACTGTCATATGCCAGGTTAAATATCCCAAGTTTATAAGATGCAAACGATATGGCATTTGACTCACACTGAGTTAGGCTTAGATCATATTATTATGATCTAGCTAATATATGAAGGAGCTTCAAAATATTAAGGGAAATTGGAGTGAAGAACCAATGATGGTGCCCGTGAACTTTTTTGAAGTTCATTGTCTATTTAATCATAAATACAGCTCTGCTGGCTCACAGACTATCATACATTCTAGAAATATACAATGCCAGAGAACAGAGAGAATACACCAGTTCAATCTTTCAGCTTCTTGTAGACAGCCAATCTGATTAATTTAATTACACTAACCTTTTAATTCAAGATATGGTCCAGTGAAACAAGGAAAACTAGGTAGATATTATAAAGCTATGTAGTGAAGAATTTGAAAAAGAAAAAAAAAAGAATGCTTCATTCTTCATTTCTATTTACAAAATGAAAACAGTAGAATTATCAGTAAGCCAATATTACTCAAGAGTTCAAATGTTGATGGAGACTGGAGCAGAGTACACAAGAGGGTCTCACTGGGGAATCAGCTTAAAAGATACACAGTAAGTACCATTACACTGCTTATTAGACAATATCAACTCTTTCTGCATTTCTATTTTTGAAAACAAAAATGTCCACCTTGAATATGGACAAAACTACACAGACTTAGTTAATTAAATATATATTGAGATATTAGTTTATAATTGTTTACATAAGAGGGGGTTTCAAAAAATTTATGGCGCAATCCCATTATCTTTTAATGCCACTTTCCACAAACTTTTTGAAGCTCCCTATTTCCAAAGAAGGTACAACTGAATCTATTCAAAACACAACAGGATCAAATTCTAAGCACAGTATATACAAACATAGTTTTCTGTCTTTGCTAAAACCTTTGGTTAAACGTTTTATACACTAAAAGTTGTTCATTGTCAGATTTAAATTTTTTAGAAAAGAAAAAAATTATAGAGGAAAAGGTTGTTATCACTAATATTTCTATTATTACAAGTATATTTGATCAATACAAGCATCCACTTAATAAGTGAGAACTATTTTCTTGTAGATAATAAAGATGCAAAAGATATGGAGAAAGTTGTAGATGCAACACTGTACGAAACATGACAATGAGAATGATGACAAGGACAAGTTAGCAATGTTAGATACTATAGAAAAATGACATTCTATAGTAGACAACAGTTTTAGAACAACTAATTTATTTGGTAATTTTTAATGTTATTAGTCATTTTTATTTAAGATGGAAAATCAGAGGCCTGCTAGATAGCAGAACCCTAACAATATGTACATTATAGTGAAATGTCACTATTTCCATGAAACCACTAAAAAAAAATCTTTAAAATGAACAGAAAACATTGGTTAAAATATATAAAATTTATTGCAAAAGACATATTATTAGCATCTTTTTTTAAAAGTAAGAGAGTAAGTATAGTATACAAAAGTAAGTTCATTATGTTAAACTTCTGCTATCATGTTGGATTAATTTCACTTCATCCTAAAATTTGCTTTATATACAGTGCAATGCTTTCTATATGCAGGTATAGATAAAACAAGGCAAAAATGTATGTAATGTTGTAACAGCATCTGTTGAATTGAGGAAATATCGCTTTCTATTGAGCTTACTATTCAGGATCTGAAACAAGGTCCAATGCTTTCATCACATCTTCTAGAAGTGAATCGGGTATGAATCCATTATCTGGAAAACAAAAACACCAAAAGAACTTTAAATGGAATTCAATTTAATTGAGAATTTACTTTAATTCAACGAGCTGTTTGATTCCTTGACTGCTGATTCGATGAGTGTTGATTATGGACGCAAATAAAATGAAATCCTTGTTAACTTTTTCCCCCCCGCCACTTATCATGATGATGCCTACTGGTCAAGTTGTGAGGATTTTTGTTTTTGTTGAGGTGTAATCAACACAGAAGCCTACGGTTTTTGGTCTTCATCAGTAAGTATTTGGACTGGTTCTTCTTGGCTTGTTTGTTGTGATAGCTGCATATCACAGGTTGTTAATGAATCTTCCTCCAATCCTGATGTCACAGTCTTCTTTCTATCGTTAAGCTTCCTAGATTGCTTGTTTGGCAAGCAAACGGAGTGAGTCCAGTGAATCAATACAACTCTGATATGGATGTACATACCTTTCTTAATTTTAAACAATGCAGTAACCTCCAGTTATGTTCTAATGACTATCTTGGCCTGCATACAGGTGTTCCATGAGCACAATTAAGTGTTCTGAAATTCCTGTTCCATACACTATTTCCTACAATTTGCTATGATCCAGTAATTCAATGCCAGGTAAATACATTTCTGGTCTTCTCTGCATTCAGCCAAGTGCTATCCAACACTAGCAACGATATTCTTATTGAATATCCTCTTTTGAATCAAGCTTGAATTTCTGGCGGGTTCTTGTCAATGTAATATTGCACTCTTTTATAAAATGTTACACAAGTGTTTAACAACTCCTGTATTCTGTTGGGTCACTTTTCTTTGGCACAAGTACAAATATAGATATATTCCAGCCAACTGGCCAGGCAGATAGCTTCCAAATTTCTTGGCACACATACACAGGTGAGGACTTCTAGCATAATGTTAGTGTGTTGAAACAGCTTACTTATTTTAGTATGTGAAATTATCTCAATATTAAAAAGTGCAGTATTGTAATAAACTGCGCAAAAACTCAAAGTTAGAAAATCAAAAGGGAAGTGCACACTCAGCATTCCTCAAACTGAAAGATTGAAAGAAAAAAACTCAAGTCTTGAGTGGTAGCATGAAATGATTCTATGGGTAAAAGATTGAGTGATGCAGGGTGTATCAAAAGAAGATGGAATATACAAAGTCACTGTAACAAAAGGATTGGAAGATGTTCAATAATTTTGACAAGTACCATATATTTAAGAATTAATGGCACTGCAACCTCATCTATCCACTGCAACCTCATCTATCCTGAGGCTGTAAGAACTGGTGGCTAGCTACCACCACTGATGACAGTGGCTGTGGCCACAATAAGTGATACCATATTCTTAAAAAACAAACAAACAAAAGGTAATCAAACTTAAGAAGTAGAGAACAGAACAGATAATCCTCTCAGATGATCACCCAGAGACACTGTATACCACCTTAAAAAGCAGAATGACATAAAATATTATTCAAAAGATCGGTCCCCCAACCATAAAAATTCTTAAGTACAAGACCCAAAGATCAACAATTACTCAAAGCAAAAGTGAAAAGATGAGGGGGAGGCAAGGAAACGAAGGTACTGGAAAGGGAAAAAACTGAACACAAAGAGAATTGTCGACCCACTGTGATCAAGGTAACTGCCACCACGCAATTTGTGTGGAAAATGTCCATGGGATTCTCATTTGCTGTAAAAACTTTTATCAAAATGTCAAATATATATATACAAAATGGTCCCCAAAGAGCCTGAAATATTGAAGGAAGAAAGTCAAACTGTGGTGAAGGCATTTGGTCAAATAATAAGGCTCTAGGAATAGATGGAATACCAACTGAGATGTTTCAACAATGGGGTACATAAGCATAGATTTACTTTCATGGTGTGTGTGTGGGGGGAATCCAACACAAAAATTAACCATAAAACATTTAGCTTAGCACTCCAAATGAAATCTTAAATCAAAATGAAACTTTTTGACTTCTGAAGAATTGGGTTATAAAAGCTTCTCCAATTTTCTGTATATCTTTTCTACATAAAACTTTCACAGAGAAAATCCATCATTTACATTAAAAAATAGAATTAAGGAAAATTTTTACCAACCAATTCCTAGTCATGAAGAATGTTAGTGATTCACTGTTATATAAAGATAGCTGACAATATTTGAAAGTGCCCTGCATTAGATTTGGAGATATAAATAAAAGCCACAGATTTAGAAAAATAATAGAAAAATATTCTAAGTCGAAAAGCAGAACAGGGCCAAAAGCTTATAATGCTAAGTGATGGAAAATATGCCCCTTGTTGGCTTGATGAGGAAGTAAAATTAGTAAATGGCCCAAACTCAAAAGACTGAACATTTGTAGGGTACTCTGAAATTACAGCAGCTTTATACAAAGCAAGTTGTTTATTCTCTTAAATGTCTAGTCCCGGACTTTGCCTATCCATTTTCTCATTCCTGAGGACTCTCAGTTTTAAATCAACTTCCATCATAATATCCTTTTAAGGGATTTTTTTTTTTTTTTCTTGCCATGGAGAACAAGATGTACAAAAGTCCTGTTTTCATGATCAAACTAAAGTATAAAGTGTAGTCACTCTTTCAGGAATTGGAATGCACACTGTCAGAAAAGAAAGGGATGAAGTTACGGTGCTAAAAATGGTCTTTTCTCCACTTCTCCTTTCCGCTCACCCTCCTTCCTCCTCCTTTTTGTGTTCAAATGTACATTCTTGGGTTTGCCCAACTGCCCCCTGCCCAACTGCCTGTACTTCAGTGACTTGTGGGGAGGAGGTGCTGGGGGAAGGGATCAGTGAACAAGCAATGCTACAGACAGGGGAACAACTAGGAACTTAAAAATCAAAGAAGAGGAGGGCATGGAGATCCTGGGGGTATTGCAACAACACTAATCTGGGAGGATTTATTAAAGAACCTTGAGTGTGATAGTGGGACAGGAGGAGATGAAAGGAAACAGAGGAGTGCTTGCTTCGGCAGCACATATACTAAAGGAAACAGAGGAAAGATCTGTGAAGCAAAACGATGGATAGAGGCATAGACATAGGTGTGTACATATGCAAATATATTAATTCATAAAAAGCAGAGGTATTTATATGTCAATACTTTGGGTAGTTGACGGACTTTGGGCTTCTGCTCACTCCCTCCCTCACCACAAGAACACTGTGATCTCACAACCTGGCATTCTGTGAATGCTCACCCTCCCGGCAAGATTGCTGAAGACAAAATGGGTGCACAAGCAAAGGTAGTGAAAAAAGTTGATGGTGCCTGATTTTCAAAAGAAATAGTGTCTGGGGTCTTAAAGGCTTGAAGTTAATCTCTCGGAGAACTAACAAACCCACACAGACGAGGGACACCGGCACGAGGGATCATGAGGTATTGACGGGAAAGGTAACAGGTACCAGAAGACTCAAAACCAAACCAACAAAAACACATTGTTGAGAATGAGGAGGGTCGGAGCATTCAGGCTTGCCTGGAGCCCATACATTGGTACAAATCAAGAGCTCATGACACATGGGATCCAGCTCAGATCAACCCCTCAGGAACAGAAATGGGAGTAGAAATAGCAGGAGGACAGGAGGAGAGTGGGGAGAGAAGGTGAAGAAGGGGGAACTGAGTGCAATGATCGTCACATAACACCACCCCCCCGCCCCCCACCCAACACCTGATGGATGAACAGAAATGTGGAGGAAGGGAGGCAGCAGTTGGTGCAAAATATGAAAAAAGTAAGTTACAATTTATCAAGGGACCACGCATAGGAAGGGGGAAGGAGGAGCTGATACCCAGGGCTCAAACAGAAAGTAAATGTTTAGAAAACAGTGATGGCAACATATGGACAACTAGGCTTGCTACAATTGATGTATGGATTCTTATAAGAGCTGTATGAGGCCCCAATTTTTTTAAAAAAGAGAAATGTGGCAACAGGGTTGGGGCCAGACTCATAACAATGTGTGATATACACAGAAAGCACAGCGCTGCATGCAGAACACAGAGATGACTCGAAGTACTTACGGATCAAATACCGCGACCTTCAGGGTGGGTTTCAACTCAATGTAAAGGAAACAAAAAGCCTAACAAACCAACCAACAGACAAGATTACAATAAACCATTGGGAAAAACAGACTAAAAATGGTCTTTTCTATCTTCAACCTCATAAGCAGATGCTTATCCACTTAAATTGGCTTTGATGAAAAAGGTAAAAATCACTCAAGACAATGTCAAAATGAACCGTATTTTAAGTGAAAAGGAGAAAGAAATACTTGAGCTGCTAATTAAGTAACAACCAGAAGCTCAGAATTTCTTCCAAAAGCTATTCTCTGGGTAGCAGCAGACAGGACAATAATCTGGGTGGGTTTCTGTGTTTATGGGCTTTCAGGCACGTACCGAAGGCCCCCCAACTTATTAGGCCCATCATCGCTTTTTAAAATAGTTTATTCTCTCTCTCTGTATCCCAATGGAAATTAAAAATACTTGGACTACAGTCCATAATCCAGGATAAAATACAGGTGTCTGCTTTGACAGTCTCCATAGAACGTTTGAGTGACTAGGGGGTGGTATCATCCTGGGAAACAGTGACATATATCAGGGCTATAGCTGGTGTTCCTAAGCCCCAGATGTTCCTGAGATTTTAGAATTTAGGGTAATTCCAACATCAGGTTATCAAGGATCTGAAGTAAACAGAATAAAAATCTTGTTAGAAGGCAATGGTAAAAACAGAAGGCAGTCACTGTGATGGCAATCAGCTAAAGTATAAGTCTTCGAATACAGTTATGTTTTAAAATATTTGAGCAGAGGAAAAGGCTGCTCATTTAAAAATAAAAAAATAGGATTCCATTAGCCAAAAGGAAGAGGTCAAGTCCTGCGGTGAGGTTGTACCAAAAGAGTAGTGAGGATTGTGAAGAGAGTTGGACTTTAGGGCGAGCAATCTACCAGCGAGGTCCCATGCGAGTACAGGCAGTTCTTAGATTCCAATTCAGTGCCATGAGTAACTGAAGTCAAATCTGTACATATTGCAACAGTTAGGTATGCATTGCGTCTAGGTTTGTATCATCAACTAATGTATGTCTGAGTATGTTATCATGTACCTTTTTCTGCATCAAAAACATTAAAAGAAGCAATTCCAGATATACTAAAGCATCTTTAATATAAAAGCATCAATGATACTATTAATAATAAAACCCATGGCAAAGCAGTGCCTGATTGCAATTATGAACTATTGCATAAATCCTGAATTTTTGTTTTGTTTTGTTTTTTTTGGGTATCACTGCTCTCTGGTGGTGGGAGTAGGAGGCCCAGCCCCACTGCTGGAATTGAACCTCCGTCCCAGTGGGCCGCAGTCCCGCGCACAACCACTACGCCACCGGGGCTCAGCCAAATCCTGAATTTTTAGAATAGGAATTACGGGGGTGATTTATAACTCTGGGTTGTTCTGCATGTTATACTAGATGAAGGCCATAACCCGGGGAGTTGTAATTGAAGAATAAAGAAGGTCTAGCAGATATCAATCAAACAAAAAACAATTTTTGAGAGAATGGTCAAGGTTATGCTATGCTTGCTTGCTTGCTTGTGCTCTCGCTTTCACTATTTCACTATATATATATATACATACTGTATATATACATATATACACTGTATATATACACACTGTATATATATATATATACATACACACACACATATAAAACTTAACTTATTTTGGGGGGGGGAGTGGGGGCATCACTGTTCTCCGGTGGTGGGAGTAGGAGGCCCAGCCCCACTGCTGGAATTGAACCTCCGTCCCAGTGGGCCGCAGTCCCGTACACAACCACTACACCACCGGGGCTCAGCCCTGAAACTTAACTCTTCAAGATTAGAGAAACGTTCAACACATTGAAATAACTCACACAAAAGATGCCTGTGAATATATCTTGGCAACTTAAGAACACTTGTAAAACCAAGATATTTATTACTTGTCCAAATAGGCTTGATTCATGAGAAGTAATTCTATTTGAAATTAGAGATTGTGTGAGAAAACAGCGATGAGACACAAAAATCTATTAAATGTGATATGAAAACCTGTGATTATCATTTCCAGTACCACCTGGTAGAGCAGATTGAGTGTTGAACCATTTTTTGAAATCACTGAATAAGCTACGCACCACACTATAGTTTTAAAGCAACAAAATGGAGCCCTTTAATAACCATAAAAAGTAGATAAACTCACTCTGTAAAGAATATAAAATGTCATTAAACTTTTGTAGACATTGCTGAATAAGATCTCAACTGCTGTGTAAACATTCATTAAAATATACAGTGTTAAAAAAGTCCACTTTGTTTTTTTTTTAAATATACTTTATAGATGAAAAAACACTTTTAGATTTTGCTCAATATTATAGGAAAACTAAATAGGAGAACTGGCATATGAACTCAGTTTAAGCTTTTTCCAATATTCAGAAGCATCCCAAATTCTTTTGTTGTCTAAAATACATGATATCACATTGTTGATTTACTTTGATCCCTATATTTACAAACATTTCTGATTTTAACACAACACTTTCCTCTTAAAAAAGAGACAGAAAATAAGCTATAGACTTTCTCTAAAGTTCAAATGTATTTGAGAGACCTGATAACTGATTTCTTTAATCTCTGGCGACACATACACACTATTTTCATTTCTGAATTATTCCAGTTACTCACTAAACTGGAGCAAGTAATTAGAAGGGATTACCCAAGGTCTTGCTAAAGCAAAAACTGTTGGTTGTATTCCAAATGAGAAATTAACCATACAAAAATAATTTTGACATTATTTTCTAATTATTGAGCCGTTAAAATCCTAATGAATTTGAAATGGAGATTTTCAATGGCTTAATTACAATGAGAGTCATAAACAATCATTTCAATATGGAGGGTGGGAAGGGGAGTTGATATGGAGACCCAGAACCCACTGTGGACAATTGGACATCATAGAAGCATCGAAAAGAAGGGATAAGTCAGTCAGGATAGCCCTGACAAACATCGATCCTTCAGTTCTTTAATGCTTCCTCTCTCCCACTCTCATGACCTCAATTCTATCTTACCTGGCTGGACAGGGCTTGCTACTCTGGGAAAGGGTCACAGTCTCAGAAAACCTGCAGGGCCACCTCTACTGTGTCCTACAGAGTGCTATGAGTGAAAACAGACTTGATAGCAGCGAACGCACTGTTCTAACCTTACATGCCTGGGGCAGGTAGAGAAAAGATGTAAGCTAGCGTTTATGCGGCTCAAACTTTCAGCAGACAAGAACAGGTTCCCAAGAGGAAGAGAAGGATCAAGATAGAAGAAACCATACACAGAAAGTGTAACATCTCCATTAAAGAGTTCTTAAGGACTTCAGTGATGTAACTACAACTTAGGTGTCTACATGATAAAGTAAAGTAGAACTTCTTTATTACATAATTTGGTTTAAGTTGTAGTTGAAAATAGTCAATAAGCTGGCTATAGGTAAGTCAAAACCATTAACAAAGTACCCCAGTGCAAAAGTGATATTAAAAAAACCCAGTACCAATAATAGGGAGAACATCTTAGTGATTACATACATACAACAGGTGAATATAATATAATGTACATAATATACATATTTTTATGAACCACATCTAGAACAGCTAACTACAGTATCGAGAGAGAATAAAAGCATTATGACTTTTAAATTTTACAGCACAATGAATTACGCAATATCCCAGATGATTTATTAACTTAATGTTCATTTGAGTAAATTAATAATAAAAAATTACTTTTCACCCATCTTGTTCAAGAGGAACTTTCTTTGAGAGTGAATACGAGAGATCAACAATGACTTCAACACTCCAAGAGATGTACGAACCTAACACCATGATAAATCTTGAACAGCATTTCAGTATACTATTTTATTGGTTTCCACTTTCTATTTTTCCATTTACAATTTTCAAGAAACACAAATGATGTGTGCTTCAATACCCCAGGAGGCTTTTTGAATAACAATCAGTTAAGCATTAATAAAACATATACAGACATACTACAGAGTCAGTGTTAATAAAGTAATAAAATCTTTTACCTTCTGGATCATAGGTTTGAAAAACTCTCCTGGCTTGTTCTGAAGGAGCCTCAGGTGCAACTAAAGCCATATCCTAAAAAGATATAAAACATCTTAGCCAACAGGTGCAAAACCATAGAATTAAAATATGACAACCAATTTAAAAGTAGGGCAGGGATAAAATGCCATTATTTGGATGTGTAAGATTTTGAGGCCTATCTCTATCATAGAGGTGTGACTAGAGAAGGTGAGATCATTTAAACATTTGGAGTCAGAAGATCTTGAGTTATAACTAAATCACAGGTGCATCAGGTGCAGAGAACTCTTGTGAAAATTACATGCAATACTTCATATAAGACATCTGATAACTCTATTTACAGATATGTGCTGAGATCAAGTTGATTCTGACTTAAAATGGCCTGTAGGCCAGATTAGAACTATTCCACTGGATTTTCAGTGTTCTAATCTTTACAGAAGAGAAGCTACAATGTAGGTTTTATGCAATTGAGCATTTAAGGGAGAAGAAAACAAAGATAAGGTCATTGCTTCTAATCCCCATCTCTGTTCCATTTCAATCTTTCTTGGTTAGTAATAGATGCAAGAAAGTTTCACTTTTAAAATATTACTTAACACTATGAACTACATTAATTAAAACTATAATTACAGAGAGAGGGAAATAAGAGACTTTCTTGCTCTAAAAAGATGATAATCTCTCTAGGAGATGGAATGGTAACTAACAGAATTAAAGCATTACTTGAATAATAATTCAAAGGTTGATTTTGGGAAATCATCACTGATGATTAAGGATATGAAGAAGTCCACAATTTTTAGTCACTGAGAAGATTTATTCCTAATTCTAAGATAGGAGAGGCCCCCAAAATGCAAGAGCACAGAGATTAAAGTGAATTACCCAATGCACTGCCCTCTAAATTCTAGTGCTCATCATTAAAAACACAAACATACTATGCTAATGTAGAGAAGAATTAAAGTGGATTTAAGAAAAAGTTCACTGCAAATTCCTTGCCTCTGGTTACAAACAAATCGAATACTAGAAACTGTGTCGCTCTGAATTGAGTAAATGACAGGATAACTGAATATAATAAAAATATCAGCTGAGGCTTAGGCAAAGGTTCACATGTACTCTAGTCTAGTAAATGTAAATGTAGAGTAGAGAACAGCAATTTTCTTAGAATGTTTGCATAGTAAATATTTTAGGCTTCGCAGACCATGTAGCTTTTGCAGCAGAACAATAAACAAGACACTAAATGAGTGTGGCTACAGGACAAAACGTTACACTTGTGGCACATGGCTACTTGTGGGACTGCTTCCTGCAAGGTCCACTGTTCAAAACTACCAGTCACCGGGGGAGAACAGTGATGGCATCGGAAACAACAAGGGCAGTTTCTACCCTGCCCTACAGGGTGGCGAGAAGTTGGCATCGGCTCAATGACAGTGAGTCTGAAGGTCTTTGGTTTTGCTTTTTTTATAGGACAAAAACTATATTTTTACTGTCATCCAAAAAAAATTAAAAAATGCCAATGGGCCAATTGATAGCATCTCAGAGGTTATCAAAAAATAGATTATGAAACAATTTATCAACATAGATTATTTAACATTGATATTTATTATTAATAAAATATCAAAAATAGATATTTTCACTCCTGAAAATCTCGGGCTTGAGAATATGCCAGATAAGAAACTGATGAAAGCAGAGTAGTTCAAAGGAGGGAGGATGAAACATTTTCACAATATATTGGAGACAATTTAAGGGGTGATGTTAAGAAAGGCGAAACAAACATTCACCTGTACACGGACCATCCATCACCACCGCTGCCACAAAGTCTATTTGCAAAGTATCAAGATAGAAAAACCCAATTTCTTAATACAACCCAGTGCTACTGGTCAGGTTCTATACAATGCTGCCACTAACCATAACTGTCATCATTAATAAAGCAAACTAAATCTTTAACAACAGTAATAAAACACACAAAGGAAACATGTATTGCTCCTTAGGCCTCAGCCACTTAAAAGAAAGTTTATAAAATTCTGCAGGAGTTACCGTAACTCTACTATACCTGCAATTTTAAAACAAAATTTTTCATCTATAAGTCAAGTACGAGTATATAGTCTTATAAGCGTGATTTCAGGCTTGCTTATTTTGAGCATTTTTACAATTAATTCATCCAACACTAGAGATAGTCATCCAGAATTCTACCATCTTCTGCATTCTGAAATTGATCAAATATGCAGTGAAGATGCATTGGGAATTATCGGTGGTTGGAGTCGCTAAGCTGGAGACAATGTGATAGAATTTTGCAGGACCAATGACTTCTTCATTGCAAATTCAATAACCTAAACAGTCAGTGTACATGTGAACCTCTCCAGATGAAATACAGAAGAGTAAAATTAACTAAATCTTTAGGAAGAGATAACAGAGAAGCTCAATACATCAGCAGTGAAAATAAGGCCAGGGGTTGACACTGAAACAAACTATCAAATGTTCATATACAAATTCAAGCTCAAGTTCAACAAAATTAAAACACGCCCATAAGAGCTAAACTATGACCTTCTATATCTACCTGAGATTCTAAATGGTCCAGACCCAACCCCCATTGTCATGGTGTTGATTCAAAGTCAGAGTGACCCGAATAGGATTTCTGAGGCTTTGCAAACCATTTTAGGAGCAGGCAGACTGTTTGGACTTTTTTGTTTTTGTTTTTTTGGGGAGTGGCTGGTGGATTTGAACTGCTGAAGTCAGTGTTATCAGTCCAATGCTTACTCCATAGCACAAGACTCCTTTATCTCACCACATAACCATAACTGACCACAGATCTATAGTTTTTGAAGACTGCCAAGCTATTAGAGAGAAGAAAACACCTAGTCTGTGTATTTAAAGCTATAATCTAATACAGTGGTTCTCAACCTTTCTAATGCCTTGACGCTTTAATACAGTTCCTATTGCTGTGGTGCCCCCCCCCACCCCAACTATGAGATTATTTTTGTTGCTACTTCATAGCTGCAATTTTGCTATTGTCATGAATTGTGTGACCCCTAAGGCTTGTTCAATCCCCAAAGGGGTTGAGATACACATGTTGAGAATTGCTGGTCTAATAGAAGAGAGAATGTACTACTATATGATTAAAACATCAACTTTTATCACAATTTTCTTTTAAAATATTTTTGTGAGTTACGTGCAGTGTTTATATTTCAGATAACCTTTGTTATAAAACCATTTTATTGGGGGCTCGTACAACTCTTACCATAATCCATATGTCCATCTATTGCAGTACATTTGTCCATTTGTTAGAGATATCCTCCAAACATTTTCTTTCTACTTGAGTCCGTGATGTCAGCACCTTTTTTACCCTCCCTCCTTCCCAAACCCTTGATAATTTATGAATTTTTTTTCTTCATGTCTTACTGTCAGATGCCTGCCTTCATCCACTTCTGTTGCCCATTCCCCTGGGAGGAGATTATATGTAGATCACTGTGATCAGTTCCCCATTTCTCCTCCTCGCCCCCCTGGTATTGCTACTCTCATTATTAATCTTGAGGGGTTTATCTGTCCTGTTTTCCCTGTGTTTTCAGCTTTTATCTGTACTAGTGTATAACCTCTGATCCAGCTGGATTTGTAGGGTAGAATTGGGTTCATGATAATGCGGTGGGTGGGGGAAGTGTCGGAAACATTAAAGAAGCTGTATGTTTCATCGGTGCGACACTGTACCATGACTGGCTCGTGTCCTCCCTGCGAGCATTCTGTAAGGGGATGTCCAGTTGGCTACAGGTAGGTTTTGGGTCTGCACTCTGCACTCCCTCTCATTCACAACATGATTTTTGTTCTGGGCTTTGATGCATAATACTTGATCTTAATGATACCTCATGCTCACACAGGCTGGTGTGCTTCTTCCATGTGAACTTTGGTGTGTCTCAGCTAAATGGCTGCTTGTTTATCTTCAAGTCTTTAAGACTCCAGATGCTATATTTTTTGATGGGGGGGGGGGTGAGAACCATCAACCTTCTTCACCACCTTTGCTTATGCACCCGCTTTATCTTTGGTAATCATGTCAGAAAGGTGAGCATTATGGATTGCCAGTTTAATAGAACCAAGTGTTCTTGAATTGAGGGAGTTCTTGAGGCCCAATGTCTATCTGCTAAAATTATCTTAAGAAAGTGAAATACTGTTCATTTCTACTGAAATAAAGTTCAAACATAACACTAGTTCATGCTCTCTGCTCAAAATCCTTGAATTATAAATATGCAATTTTATAATTATGTAATTCCAAGTATATGAGTCAGCAAGGACATTTGAAAGTATTTTCTTCATCACCAGTTTACCATTTTTAAGAAATCTCAAGGTCTTTTATGTTCTCTCAGTATTAGATGATACTAAAATAGAGTCAAATACTGTATATACTCAAATATACGCTTAACTGACTATCAGCCACAGCACCTAATTTTACTACAAAAACTGCATTAAAAATGTGCTGACAAACTTAGCTTATACACAAGTATATATGGTAGTTTGATCCTGTTGTAGTTAGCTGTTTAAAGTCCTATTTACCACCAAACGATTTTTTATTCGAAAAATAGTTTCTACCTTAGTCTGCTTTAATCAGAGACTTTGATCAGAGTACTCTTAAGGGCAAACAATTTCTATGCTGCCAAGTTACTGGTCAGCAGGGAATGGTCAACAATATAGCTTTATAAATGATCTAGGTTCACCCAACTACTTAAATGGGAAAGTACTGTAAAAGGGAAAGAAAAACAAAGCACACTGTAATGGAACTATCTTATATCCTACAATCATGAAAGAAAGACCATTTCCATGTAGTTCTCTGCCTGTATTATCAGTATAATTGTTCACTGGTCACCCAAAACCTTTTAAAATGTAACCTAAGTTATCTTTCTGAACACCTACTGAAATAGAAGTCCTGCTTTCAACTACTTAGATACGAGTACTTTTTTACTAAAAAGGTTTTTAAGGTGCATTCGTTATACCTTTCATCATTATCAAGAGTAATCTGCAGACAGGAGTAATCAAAGACCCTCTGAGAGCCTTACCTAACTTCAGAAATGGTCACACACAAATATGAAGTACATTTTACCTGGAATGTAAGATGTCATTAAAGAAGAAAGTAAATTTGCAATTAATAAGAGTATTGACTCCAATTGAAGTGTAGGTCTGGAAAAATACTTCAGTTTAAAATTACTTTATGATTAGGTTCTTTAGTGACTTTTGAGGTGAAAGAAGAGGCTTTCTACTCCCATAAATATTTAAAGTCTATGGGCTGAGCCCCAGTGGTGTAGTGGTTGAGTGTGGGACTGCAGCCCACAGGGTGGGCAGTTCATATCTAGCAACAGCTCTCCAGGAGCAAGGCTGGGCCTCCCAGTCCCACCAGGGCAGTGACACCCCCCCACACACAAACAAAAGATTTAAAGTCTACCCTGCCCCTTTAGGGTTGTGATGCATGAGAAGTGGTGAGTCTGCATCAAGTCTACAGGAGTGAGTGGTGGTAGTGGTTAGATGACTCTTTACTTATGGGCTTTGTAGTTTGGGAACTCCTATGAAACAGATTTCAAGGAAATTATTAAAATTTCTCCAAGTAGATAATTTTCTTCAGTTGTCAAGGTTAGAAACAACGTAGCGAATCCCACTCTTTGAAAATGGGCGGGGCAGTGGTCATTCTCGTACTCTTTCAAAATTTAAAAAATTTTAAATATTTTTATTAAGAAATACATAGAAAAAAGCTATAATAATTCATATGCCTATGTGACTGAATAAGTAGACAAATAGTGCTAATATTTTTACATCGAAGAAACTTTTATTAAGCAGAAATATAAAATGTGAGATGACTGTTTCTCAAGACTGTCTCTGAAGAGCCTCCATGTAAGTTTATACATTTCTGAAGGCAGTGTTGTTCTCTCTGCAATCTTTCAACATATAATTATGTGATCTTCTGTTTACACAATAAAACAATAGCTATGACATCCTCGATGAACTCAAGTCGTAAAACTGTATTTCTTTTAAATGGTGAATTTGGAGAAAAAAATGAAGTCTGAAGGAACAAGATCAGGACTGTAGGGAGAAGGGCTACACTTTTCTAATGAAATTCTCCTAAGACAGTACTTGATAGCCCTGAAGAAAGAGCAGGTGCATTGGAATGATGGGAAATATTTTCCATTATCTTGAAGGACAATTTTCTTCAGAGTAAGCTTCTTTATCTTTTCTGTGTCTTTCCAGAAAATCTTTCAGGAAAACCCCTGTGGAGAGCCACCACAAAAGAGTTGCTTGCCGATGGATTATGAACCTCACTTACAATGCTCTGAGCATGATTGTTGAAGACAAAATGGGTGCCTAAGCAAACGCGTTGAAGGAAACTTATGGTTTGACTATTTGGGGTCTTGTGATGACTATTTTCAAAAGATACCATGTCTGAATCTTAAAGGCTTGAAGTAAAACAAGTGGCCATCTAGCAGAGAAGCAACAAGCCCACATGGAAGAAGCATGCCAGTCTGAGCAATCAAGAGGTTTTGAAGGGATCAGGGAAGTGTGTTTTGGACTTGTAGAGAAAACCATTAATCATAAGGCAGAACTGTCTAATTTTTAAATGCCTCACAAAAAAGGGTTTCAAGCACTTAACTTCAGTAGTCTTGCTAATATTACATGAAAGAGTAATACACAAAATAAGCTTGCTCCCCTAGAAACAACTTTGGATATGCAGTAACAGATGACACTCTTTAAAAACACTGTCAGCCTGCAGCAGTGGTTAGATGCTTTGTTTTCCGTGGCATTAAATTCAGCATTTTATAAATTTAATGTTTAAACTTTAATGTGTTTTTATGTGTTCTTACCTGAAAGAAAAGCTGTTGTATCATAGGAAAGGTCAATGGGAATATATTCCACACACATACAAAGAGTCCTTTTATAATCATAAAAGAGGACTGAAGGGGATGTAAAACTCATCTCCACAACTTCAAAAGGAAGCTGGAACTGGGTGACCGAGGACATTAGTCACTGATACTCTGAAGGAGGAAACTAGATGCCGTAAGTAGAGTCCAACTGCTTTGACATTGGATCGGCAGCTGTCACCCCACAGGGAGGTTTCAATGGACAATAAAAAGAACACAAAAATAAGCGACAAATGAATTCTACTGAACATTTTCTAATTAGAATTCTAATATTAAAGGTACTCATTTATATGACGAAAGCCTTGAATTTGATTTGAACAATAATTTCATACTCAGTTCTCCCCATTCAACGGGAGCTTCAGAGAGTTACCAAAACAATTTTCTCTTAAAACCCAAGCATTATAAAAAGACAGTTTTAGCTAGATTTTTTTTTTTTAAGGTGAAGGGGTTTATACAGGTTGTCAGTCTCTGACCATAGATCAGGTTTGTGAATACTTATGCTCTCATGCAGTAAATGAAAAATGAACTAGTGCAGACACAGCGGAGCTAAAATTTAACACCACATCATTTGTTCTCCCTTTTGAACCATTTGTTCTATTTTAAAATATTTTTTGCTTTCTTTTTTTCTCTTCGTTATAGCTCTTAGCTTTTTTAAAAAAATCTGTTTTTCTGTATAGGAAATCCAGAATAGGAAAATATAAAGACAGTAACTGGGTTAATGGTTCCTTGTCTGCATGGTAGAGAGGTTGGGGGAAATGGAAAGCTAGCAATGGTGAGTTCAAGAACAAAGAAATGTTCTAAAATTGACTGTGGTGATGATTGTACCACTCTGCTTAACATGATTGAACTACTGAATTGTAGGACTTAAAAATGTTTTAAAGAAAAGACAAAGAAAATGAAAGAGCACTAGAGGGAAAAAATATGCTAAGGTGGGCAAATGCCCAAATATTCACCCCTTCACCTTAAAAAAAAATCTAGCTAAAACTGTCTTTTTATAATGCTTGGATTTTAAGAGAAAATTATTAAGGAAAGGGACTTAAAGTATATAAGTAAGGAACAGCCTGGCTCCTGTAAGGAAAGAGAAGACTTATTGTAATGATGTTACACAACTTTGTTTTAATAAGAGGCATAGTAAATTAAAGGCAAACAATTAAAAAGTAAGCTTTAATATAGATTCAAAATTCTTTGTTTAAATATAGATACCAGTCCTCAAGTTCCACTTTCAAAATACATTTATTTGCCTATGCAGTCGTTTTGAAGTATATTAATTAATCTCATCAATGTACAGTGAAAAATACCACTCTACGAACCTGAAATTGATTGGGGTTACTAAGGAGAAGATCCCAATGTATTTCAACCCTATCGGTTAGGGTTGAACTGTTACCCAGGATTTTAAAGCTTTAAATATTCAAACAGACTGCCATAACCTTCTCCTAAGGAATGGTTGGTGGCTCTGAACGGTTAATTTTGATACTAGCCCGGTGCTTAATCCACTGCACCATCAGGGCTCCTAAAGCAACAGACCCAACTGCCATCAAGTCCAGATTCTGACTCATACTGGCCCTAGACTGTAAATCTGAGCTGGAACAAAGAGCCCCAAGCTTTCCCCTGGGTAGTAGCTGATTGGACCTTTCATTTAACTGTAGATCATCCTCTAACCCAAGCACACTATCTGAGCTCCTTAAGAAGTACCACAGTATGTATATTTTCCAAAGACAGTGAAATGCCCATAGAGCACGTTCCCTCTCAATGAAGAACACTAAAAAAGTTGAGAAAGGGAGAACCCATCATAAGGTTGGATGTATAGCGCCACTCCCCCACCCCCTCCACTAAGGGGATGAATAACAAAAATGTGGGTGAAGGGAGACAATGGACAGTATAAAATATGAAATAATAACAACATGTAATTGATCAAGGATTCACAACGGTAGAAGGTGGGAGGAGGGAGGAGAAAAAAGAGGAGCTTTTACCAAGGGCTCAAGTAGAAAATGTTTTGGAAATGATGACGACACCATATGGACATATATGTTTGATACTATTGATGTATGGAATGTTACAAGAGCTGTAAGAGCCCCCAATAAAATGATTACATTTTTTGCTGTTGTTAGAAGCCATAAAGTCTGACCCACAGTGACGTCATGTACAAAGGAACTAAACACTACCTGGTCATGTGTCATTTTCACAATTGCTCCTATGCTAGAGCCCCTTGCTACAGTCACTGTGTCAATCCATGAGGGCATTCCTTTTCCCCATTACCCGTTTACTTGATCAAGCACGATGTCCTTCTCCAGGGGTTGGTCTTTCCTGACAACATATCCAAAGTATGTAAGATGACATCTCACCATCCTGGCTCCGAAGAGCATTCCAGCTAACTTCTTACAAGGCAAACCTGTTTGCTCTTTCGGTAGTCCATGATACTTTTAATATTCTTCATCAGCACCACGGTTCGAGCACACTGTTTTGCTTTTATTCTCTATTCAGTATCCAACTTTTACATGGATAAGGCAACTGAAAATACCCTGAATTGAATCAGGAGTATCTTAATTCTCAAATAACAGCCTTGATTTTTCAACATTCTAAAGAAGGCTTGTAAAGTAGATTTACCTAATGCAACACATCTTTTGATCTCCTGAAGTTGTGAATATTTTAGTCTTTTTTTTTTTATCTTGACTTGCAGCCCATACTGAAGAGTGCATTTCATGATCTTCATTTTTATCAGCAAGTCCTCCAATTCTTCCTCAATTTCTTCAAGCAAGGTTATGTTATCTGCATATGTCTCAACTTGTTAGTAAGCCTTCTTCTAATCTTAATCCCAAATTCTTCTTTATATAAACCAGCTTCTGTGATTATTTGCTTGGCATACAAATTGAATCAGTATGGTGAGAGGATTTAACTCTGACACATCATTCTTGATTTTAAACTATCCAAAATATTCTATTCATTGTTTGCTGTCAATTCTGACTTATGAAATCCTCCCGTGTACAAAGTAGAACTGTTTCATTAGGTTTTCAAGGTTGGGACCACTTGGAAGCAAATCACTAGGCCTGAGTAGGTATGAACCACCAACCTTTGGTTAATGGCCAAGTGCTTAAGTATGTGTTTCATCCTGTAACTGGTTATCCTATGATCTATCTGTTCACCACAATTAACCAGAGTTACTGTGCAAAACACAAATTTTAGCCTATGCTAAAATTTCTTGCTTCTTCTCCTTAAATTACTGATGCTACTTAAGATAATGAATAATAATACTTCATCCTATATCTGTTCCTCTCCCCAATTTCTAGTAATTGCTCTCACACTGCTGTTTGTTTGCTTCTACCACTTCCTGGACAGAGAATACTCCATTTCCCTCACCCTCTAGTCTAATGACGCACTCCTCCTTTTAAACATCGATTCTTCAAGGACCTAATTACCTACAATTTTGTGAAACTGAGATAGAATCCTATAGCAATACAGATATCGGCTTTGTTGCCACCCATCACCCCTGAAACTCTGTATCTAAACATGTGATTAATGCCTCCCTCAGGAAAATGCATGCTTCTCTGAGAAGAGGAGCCACGCCTACTTTTTGCTCATCACTGTGCTCACACACTTGGCATAATGCTAGACACATGCCAAATGCTAAGTAAATATTACATGTAATATAAGAAGTAGATGACTAAATTAAGACAGCTATACGATGATCACCCCCAGAATATGTCACATGGCATTCTACAATGCCAAATTATCAATTGCCTTGAAAATAATGAACATCATAACAAAGAAACATGACCACATGTTTGCTCTTATAATTTCAGGAAAAGTCAAAATTTCAAATATTTTCTACATAGCAAACTCTACCAAAATACTATTTTATTTAGTATTTAAATAAGATTGAGCAGAATAAATTTTTACAAGTATTATCACTTTTCTTTATAGTTAAGTGATCCTCTGGCATTATAATGCTTTATTAAACTCAATCTCATCACCACCAAGTTAAAGCCAACCTTGCTTTAAAAGGAATATTTTTTCAATTACAACTTAAAAATAATAATATTAAAACCATTGAATTTCAGTAATTTCAAAATACCTTAGAAACAGAGTATTTAGACATTGAAGCATATGAGGTGTGAACCCTTAAAAAATTAGAGATACAAATATCACTGAAGCCCAAGGGCAAAACATTCATTAATTCCACTGAGTTTCCTAGCTATATGCTGGACTACTTAGTAGATGGTGCTAATATAAGTGTATTGTAAAGGAAATTAAAAGGGAAAATTAAAGTAAAGTTCAAGAGCTCTGAAAACAGGAGAGACAGTATTTTGTATATACATGCTTTCTGATGTTTACTTCAAAAATCGAACATCTCAGTATAGAATTTACAGTTACCTCATCTGTGTGCATTTCGCTATCAGGACTACTAGTAACTTCAGGAGTGCAGGGAAATGACATATGGGAAACCTTGACATATGGAACACATTGTGTATGTTTTAAAAGGTATACAAAGGGTTATGAGGGGAGTTGTATTTCTTTTGCCTTCTATCTGCAGTTTGACTTCATCATACTCAGCTGGCATTGGTGTAAAGGTGATAAAGATGCCGGCCTGCTAGAGGCAGGCTCACTGAAGCATCACACAGTGTGTGAAAAGAAGTACAGGGAGTAGAATTCTGCTTCAAACAATACAGACAAGGGGATGATGGGGTTCTGGAGGACCGACTTTCCAGCAGGGTAGAAGGGAGAGAGTGTGCAAGGGGTGCTTCCAAAAGTTCGTGGAAAAATAGAAGGAAAGGATCACGGGCTTCCCCTAAGAATCTCTTATCTCCCACTCATGGGGCAGAAGAAAGCTAGACATAATTCACCCTCAGGACTCTATCAATACACTTAATTTATTCAGCTCCTTGAATAAAAAAAATATACCTGCAAATACACATAGTTCAACTGGTACTCCGGATAGGCAACTGATGTGTCCCTATTGTGAAATCTTTCATGATATTTGACAACAAAATCTATTCTTACACCCATCATAATATTTCAGAGTACAGACATTTCCATTTCATTGTACTCTGGGTATCTGTTACACTGTCTAACAGCTAGAGAGTTCAAGTCTGAAAGTGGTAATAAAGCTGTTAGATCCTAAAGCTTTTAGTCACTCAAAGAAGAAAAAATATGCAATACTGGCAAAGTCTGTGGTTTAAAAATGACTTTGGTGTATGGATTTAAGCATAAATACATTCAAATACACTCTATTTTTATATTTTAATCATGCATACATTAAAATTGTAGAAATATCCCATCTTAACAGAAACGATGACTTCAACACTACTGAATATTTATTTCACACATACTTCAAATTTAGCCAATATAAGAATACTTCTGTTAATGAAGTATTAAAATTATTAAATTATAAAATTTATTAAATCATAAAATTTTAAATTTTATTGAATTATAAAATTATTAAAAGTATTAAATTATTAAAATTATTAAAAATAATTAACACAAGTATTCTGTTAAGAATACTTTGTATCATGTAAGTTAAACATTTTAGCTTCTCTAGGGAAAAAAATCAATCTAAAATTTTAAAAAATCAATTCATTTCACCATAAGTGATTTCAGAATAAGATAAACCAAGCCAGAAGATGTAAAAACACAACTAGACCACCAGAGATTTTACTGAAATGATTCTAAAATTATTTGTGTAACAATATACATTTTTGTTATTTTAAAATATATTTTATAATAATCCATGTTAGCAGGAATAAATTGAAGTTTGCACAAAGAACTAAACTAAATATGACTTACTTGTTCACCTGATGTTATACTAAGAAAAACAAAATCTGCTATTATGCCTACCTTGGCAAAAAATACGGTGAGGTGAGTTTCACTGCCCACAATCCAAATAGGATATTTTGGAGATTTCAAGTAAGAACCAACCTAGAAGAAATGTAACAACAAGAATAGAAATGAAAAATATACACTGCCCATCTAGTCTTTGTCTATAAATACTTGAAAAATATCTAAAGAGACCAATTCATATTTAAATGGAATCCAATATTGTGGATATCACAGTGACAATTATTTCATTAGCTTTCTTTCGCCTACAGTGCTTATCCATAAAATTCAAATGTTCAAAGTAAAATGGATGTCAGAGACCAACATGAAGTGTAAAACTTTCGATCAGCACAATGTAGATTTAACACAACAAAAAAATAATTTAGCTATCCCTAAGAAATACTCTCAAATTTTGCTCAATTCCTAGCTGGAGTCACCTGATCACTCTACATTTTCAGCATCAGGCTTAAAACTTTTTAACTTCTTGATAATCACTTCATAGATAAAATAATTATAAAACAAGTGAATACATTTATTTTAAAAAATCAAGGGAAAAGTGTCAAGAGCCCTCCTGTCCATTCATCACTGTACTTATTCACCATAGCAAAAAGATAACCACCATCTAAATGCCCAACACCTTATGTATACAGATGGATGTCTACGCAAATTGTTAAAGATGCACAATGGAATACTGTGCAACATTTTTAAAAGCGTCCTCGATTTATGAAATCACTCCGAAAATTTGCAGGGTGTTGGCCTGCGGTACAGGTACAATGAGAGGCTTCCACATTTTCTGTGTTATCCTGTTGGTATTTGGGAGCTTCTCTGAAGCAAAGTTTGATGAAAAAAAAAATAATAACATGGGTGAACTGGGAGAATATGATGCTGAATGAAACTGGTCGACCATCAATGGTCTGTCCTTGACAGTTCCAGGGGTGGGAAGGGAACCAAACTCATGGCTATCGAGTTGATGCTCTAGTGAGTCTGAGAGGGTAGAACTCCCTGGGGGTTTCTGATACTTGAACTCTTCATGGAAACAAAGTCTTATCCTTCTCCTGTGAGCAGCGGGTGGTTTCAAACCATCGACCTTGTGGCTAGCTACGCAACTCATAACTCACTAAGCCACCAGGGTTCCTATTAGAGGGGAAGGGTGTAGAAACCACTAACACAGTAAACTGTGTGAAGGAGTAGGGAATAGATGACTAAGGTGAGGGGCTGGTAAGAAAAAAAAATGATCGAGGGGACAGGGACATACTCGGAAGTGCACACTGTAGACCTGGCGGCATAGTGGTTTCACAACTCAAAGGGAGAAAGGTGGGGATTTGTACTCCCACAGTTTTAGAGACCCTCAAACCCATAAGGGCAGGTCTACCTGTCCTCTAGGGTCATTATGAGCCATATCGACTCGATGGTAGTGGGTGACTTGTGTTGAGGGTGAATACACTATTAAGGGAAGAAAGGTAAAAATGATTACATACACAATCCTGCAGGCAGTGAACAATAACATGAGTGGATACATAGACATACAGGATGAACAGGTGTGGGAAGACTAGGACTGTCCGATAGTGTACTGTTTTGAAACAAATATAAAACAAAAAGCATGCAAAGCACCCCGCTAAATTGCCC